>QPFE01000039.1:109531-170786 GCA_003574525.1 Alternaria sp. MG1 | reverse complement strand
GATAGATAAGGAATGGACGAAGCTGTCAATTTGGAGTTTTGCTGGTTTGGCAGGATGACGGCGGGCGAACCATGCCAGCTGGGCACGGTGCTCGATTGCTGGCACGTGACGCCGGACCTGACTTGACCTTGGAATTGTGGTCGAACCATCCCATGGCTGTCTTCCTCAACCTCACCGGCACCATATCCGTTGACAAGCAAGGCTAGCAAAGCTTTTTCGAGTCGTGTCGCCGGCCGTCACTCTTATGGCGAATAAGATTACGCCGTGCGGAGCACACAACGTGCATCGAAATTCCCGGCCGCTCCCAATACCCCATTGCCAAGGAGAAATCTACGGAGAAACCGACTTTGGATCCCACGAAAGAACCATTACACAGCGAATCAGACTACAGCTGTCCGGAACGTGATGCCAAGTGAGACCAAGCCACGCCAAGCCCTCATCCTCCAGCCCTCCAACAATTGGTAGAAACGTGCATGTCTACCCCAATCCGGCAGCTCGTTAAGATCCTTAATGATGACAGTGGCTCATGGCGCGGACCAAGCCAGCGGAATGCGGACTGGGTCCAGGTAGCTGGAGTCGTCTTCTCGAGCAGTAAGAGCGCTGCGTTATCGCACGAGGGACGGGTAAACGCACCTTAACGCGCTTTGTACTGCATAGGAAGACATGCCGCTGGCATTACATGTGGATCCCAGTAGCCTGATATGCGGGATATAGTATTATTTACCTGGTTGCATGTATGCAGGTCCGGGGAGCTCTGCATGCTTATAAAGGTTGGGAGAACAGCTTCCCAAGATGCTGGTTCATCGCACTTTTGAGAGCCTTGCCCAATCACCGAACTCTCAATCGCGTTCGTTATGAAGTGCACTTGCTCCGCTGTCGTGGCCGCGGCCCTTTTGGTGGGATCTGTCTCTGCGCAGACATTCCGCCGTTTGGGAGCTTGCCCAACGCTTGGTTGCGTTTTCCCTCCTGACCAGTAAGCATGCAAATCGTATGAGTTTAGGATACACAATTGCTAAACAATAATCCAGGGCCGACTTTCTCGCTGGCCAATACTTTGATATCCGTCTGGAGGTTCACCAGCCCAGAAATGGATCCGAGTTCATCGGTCTACCTCTGGATGAGCAATTTACCTTCACTCTTGGAAAGAAGGGCGAGGAGGCCAAACCAGTGACAGAGTTCTTCAACCTCGAAGAACCAAAACTGGAGAAGTGGAACTTCACATGGTACGAAGACCTGTTCGCCCGCGACGCGAAGAAGCCGTCCCTCGTCAATGTCGCAGCCAAGGCGTACCGCCGCATTGCTCTTTACGAGCCTGGCGAGTACACTGCTACTCTCAGCTACAACAACGGCAGCAAGACGGAAGCCACCTGGCTCGTCCGCGATTTGGCTGAAGAACGTAAGGCGAAGAACATTGTTCTCTTCATTGGTGACGGAATGACTACGAACATGATTACTGGTTCGTCGCCCGTATATGCTTTTACTCGTGAATATAACAAGCGTTCTAACCTACATGTTCACAGCTGCTCGTTTGATCGGCCACAAGCAGATCAATGGCAAATACCAATCCACCATGGCCATGGATAAGTTCCCTGTCGTTGGTCACCAGATGACCCACTCGATCGACAGCTTCATTACTGATTCCGCCAACTCCGCTGCTGCGCTCAACACCGGTCACAAGTCAACGGTCAACTGTTTGAACGTCTACGCGGTACGTGCTGCAGAATCCTTCTAATCTGACAATGCGCCAGCATTTTACTGACAGATGGTATAGGACAGCAGCAAAGATCCATTTGACGACCCAAAGGTTGAGAGCATCGCTGAAATCTTCCACCGTCTTACAGGAGGTCACGTGGGTATCGTATCGACTGCCTACATTGCCGATGCTACTCCTGCTGCTTTGGTGTCGCACACCCGTCTTCGTAGCCAGTACGGTGCTATTGTTGATACCTACCTGAATGGTGTCCAGAACTACACCTGGACCAAGGTTCCTCTTGATGTCATCTTCGGTGGTGGCGCCGAGCAGTTTTACCCGTCTGAGCTTGGAGGCGTTACCTACCAGGACAAGAACTACTACGATGAGTTCGCCGCGCAAGATTACCAGATCATCCAAAACCGCACTGCTCTCCTGTCTGCCAGCAATCAAGACAAGGCTCTTGGTATTTTCACCACCTCTAACATGGCCAAGTGGCTCGACCGCAACGTTTACCGTGACAACCTCAACCAGTCGCTCTCCCCCACCGGAGACGAGACACCCGCTCTTGACCAGCCCGGTCTCAAAGAGATGACTCTCAAGGCCATTGATATCCTCGAGGCCCGCTCTGGAGACAAAGGATGGTTCCTCATGTCCGAAGCCGCCAGCATCGACAAGATGATGCACGCCCTCGACTACGACCGTGCGCTTGGTGAACTTCTCGAACTCGACGACACGGTCAAGGCCACTATTGCCCACCTCAACTCCACAGACTGCCTCAAGGAAACCCTGATCCTCGTCACAGCCGACCACGGCCACGGTTTCGACGTCATGGGTTCAGTTGACACCCACTACTTAGCAGCGCAAAACGTCGACCGCAAGAAGCGCGACGCCGTCGGCACCTACGAGCAATCCGGTGAATCCCAATACATCAACACCGGCAACCTAACCTACACGGACTGTAAGCATCGCCCCTTCGAACTACATGCGAGACACATACTGACTTTGCTAGCCAACTTCCCGTCCAACTGGGACCCGCGCTACACGCTCTTCCAAGGCCTAATGGCCGACCCCGATCGCCGCGAGAACTGGTCCGTCCGCAAAGATGGACCCCGCACTCCCGCCGTGGAGCTTGAAGAAGACAGCGGCGACAACTACGCAAACCCCGAAGATGGCGAGGGCGGTATCCTACTCAACGGTACTCTGCCCATTGAGAATGACCAGGGTGTGCATTCTTTGACTGATGTGGTAAGTATCTCTGTACCAACTGCACGTGAGACATACACTGACTTTATATACTCGTATCTAGCCTGTATATGCCATGGGTCCTTGCAAGGAATTGTTCCAAGGGACGTACAACAGCATTGACATCTTTTACAATATGGCTGAATGCTTTGGATTGGGAAGGGGCGAGCCGAGTGCTGAGAAGTAGGGAGAAGTTTGAGGTGCATTGACGACGGGATGAATGATATTGTAGTAGTAGTAGTAGTAGTAGTAGTAGTAGTAGTAGTAGTAGTAGTAGAACGTATGACTACACTTAGTGTAGCTATAATGAATGTTTAATCATGGACCGAGCATCTGAGAAGAGTATTATGCACTCCTGAGCAGGCTGGACTTGTCCTAAACTACTGCAATAAACTAAGTAGGTGCGCTACAATGAAAAGCGAATGGCTTTTAATTTTTATGATTGTCAGATTTGCATACTTATCTTCCTTCGGCAGCTGTTGGCTACAACGAAGTGGCTAACTTATCTTCTCTGTGCTTGTTAGACCTTTCTGCCATGGAGGGTAGTTCAGACATTGAATCTTGCTAATGGCTTTTATCAAGGTTTCGGAGTTTGATATTGAGAGTGATACACTTCGTAGCATCACAAGATGCATGGCTACAACTCTAAGTTTCACGTGATTGCCGAGGGTACCAGAACATGACTACTCCGCCAGATGTACACATTCGAAGGGAAACACAGACACATGAAGCATGGGTGGACCGCGATCATAACATCATTATGGATATATTAAACAGGTCGTAGCTTTCATGAGTATCACGTTCGTTTTCATCATACCGCGCAAAGGCATATTATTTGCTTGGATCGCATGCCATTGGGACCTTTCGCACCATGCTTCATCATGGCCAACCTAGAAGATTTCCCCGTGCATACTAAGGTTTCCACGGGTATCTGTAACGTCCGTCTGGCCCGTAACGAACATAAGGCTCGGTTTCACTTGAATGCGACCATTAGCGCCACACGGTGGAATCTATGTCACTGCGTCGATGGCGGTGTGCTCTCACAACTCCCGCCTATCTTTAGCCAGCTCAGCCTGCTGGCGCAGACTCGGCGCTGTCGTAGTGCCTTCGCCACTCTGGACGCCCTGCTCCATATCGGCAGCCCACAAGGCAGCGCCAACAGTGTTTGTGAAGGAGAAGAAGATACCGGCAACGGGGACAAGCTCAAGGAGGACAGCGGGGATACCAAAACTATGAAGGGTCAGCGAGTTGGCTTTCAAGTAGACGTGAGTGGGCTCACCTGGCATACGCAGCCTTGCGCTGCTCAATGAAGCGCTCCTTTTCTTGCTTCTTCATCTGCTTGAGCTGAAAGTAACGAGCATGCGCCGTCGGGCCAAACTTGCGCCCCTGTAGGATGACAAATAGTACGGTACCGACAATCGGGATGAAGTTGAGTGGAAGGTACATGAAGTATCGGATGATGGCGCTGGGTGCGAACTTTGCAAACGGCTTGGTGACCAGCTTTCCCAACTTGGCAACAGGGTCGTTTCCTGACTTTACCTGACGTTCTTTCGAAACCAACGTAGTCTGGTTGCGGCTGACCAAGGTCGAGTCAAACGTGTCAATCAGCGCTTCATCGATGAGAAAGTTCTTGCTCAAGACGGAGAATATAGTAGAGGATTCGCTGAGTACGAGCAGAACGGTGGTGAAGACTGCGAGTGGTCCGTTGAATAGGGTGAGAAGTGCAACTTGGGGAATGTAGGTGACGGCGAACATCAGCACGGTGACACCGAGACCGAGTGAGACCGTGGGGACGAGTTTTGCAGCGAGAGGCTTCCATAGCGCACGATGCGTGAAGAAGTAAACAATACCCTTTGGTCATGTTAGTGTTGTTTTCAGATGCTATTGCGTGCTCTGCTCGAGATAGCTCAAGAGCACTTCATGGTCTCTTGGGATGGTAGCATATTGCTCGGTGACTTTCGCAAAGGAAGCTCACTGTCGTGTCATCACATGAGCGGAGCCAGCAAGACATTGTAGACGACAAGATTTTAGACGCGTACCTTGAAAGGGTAGAGATATGCGGCCGAACGGACAGCTTCTGAAGCGAGCTGTCTGGCCTGGTTGAAGTCTTCCTTGGCGACTTCCTTGACCTTGTCAGGCACTCTCATCCTGGACTCGGACATGGTTGCAGCGGATAGATCGGAACGTTTGAGGAGATTAGGAATTGAGAAACGCGTGTTGTGCCGTGATGGAAGAGAAGTGGTGATCCCGTCCCTCACCCACTTGTCGGTGGGGTGAAGCTCTCGAAATCTGGGAAACTACGTCATAATCGCGTATTTGGTCCAAGCTCCAATCGACCAACGCGGACCTCAATCCTGCGTGCCTGCAACGTGTTTGCAGCACATAACTTGGTATTTTCGAGGACTGCAAACTATGATGTTGGTAGACTTTGGTTAGATTGAGATCGTCAATAGGAGATGCTGTGAATGTAGCTGATCAGTACATAGTACGTCACATTGAGCTGGTTTTACGCGTTCGCTTTGGAGTGCAGGGAATCCTAGGGAGTCGCAATGTCAGAGCAATCTGCTGTCCCGTCGATGCTGCAATAGTCCACCTATGGGCGACAAATTAAGAACGCGTTTCCAAGGCATCAGGCTAGCAAGGAGTGCAAGTCGGATTCCAAAGCTTCTGGGCCCTTAACGAGGTATCCACTATGGCTGTTGTGCCTTGCTTAACAGGTAACTGTGGCGGTGTCACCAAGGTTTTACCACAGGAGATCTGCTACCAACACGCGTCAAGTACCAGAAATTTGATCCAAGGCAGGGTAAATCAGGAATTGAAGACGTGGCTAAGCTTTCCAACTTCCCCACCTTTTCATGCACCGGATCGCGAAATGACGCAGCGCCGGCCGCGTGCTAGTCCCCACCACAACCGAATGGGATATCTGCTAGCTGCATCCGTTGCAAAGCCCCTCATTGAGGGTCCAGCTCTCCAGTGGCTGATGTAATTAGCCAAATCCTGTAGCAGTTGCAGACAACAAGGCACGCCACAGCAGGAATAAGCTGAAGTATACAGGGAAAGAGAACCGAACCATTGCCGATTGGGGATTGAATTGGTCACGTTTGACGGAAACATCCAAGTTTCTTATGACGCGCGAGACAAGCCGGAGCGGGTATCCACCTGTGGCGGTGCTGGGAGACGGTATCCAGGAAGGCGGAGGTAGGGATGATAGTACATGATTGTCCTTTGTACAATGTCTGCTGATGATGCTAGACATGACGTAGGACCATGGGTCTCTCACTCTTTCCATCACCTGTACTGTATATAAGAGACCATCAGCACTTGCTTTTGTTCAGCATCTAAACAACAACAACCACTCCAACAACCCAATACAACACTTCAATCAACTCCAATCCAACCAAACCAACCACACTTATCCCAACACAACCTCTACATCACAAGCAAATATGTCAGGAGTAATGGAGAAAGTCAAGGCCAAGGTCGACCAGGTGATGCACAAGGACAAAACCCATGGTAAGCTTTTCAGTGGGATACCTCCAGAGTAAACAACTACTTACACAACGCAAGATGATCCTACTGGCCCTCACAGCTCGCACACTGCCAACACTGCTGACCCCACAGTACACAACACCTCCAGCGCTACCACTGGCACTGGTGGCTTTGCTGGCGACCATCACAGCTCAGGTGTAAGCAGCGGTCTTGGTACTTCAGGTACCCACGGCCAGCACACTTCCACCCACACCGGTACCTCAAACCCCCTTGACCGCAACAACGACGGCAAGATCGGGGCCAGCGATCTTACTGGCAGCCACTCCAACACCACCCACGGTACCACTGGTCTTGGTTCATCAACCACTCACGGTACCTCGAACCCCCTTGACCGTAACAACGACGGCAGGGTAGGAGCTGGCGACCTGACTGGCAGTCACTCCACCACCCACGGCTCTACTGGCCTTGGTTCCTCCAACACTGGAGCTTACGGCTCTACCTCCCACAACGACCCCACTGGACCTCACGGTTCTCACATGATGAACAAGGCCGACCCAAGGGTCGACTCTGACCGCCTTGGAACCGCTGGCAACACTGCTGGTGCGGGTGGTTACGGTGCTGGACAGTACACTGAGGGTACTCACGGCACCCACGGCACCACTGGCAGCGGTCTTACTGGCCACTCAACCACCGGCACTGGTCTCGGCCACACTGGTGGCCACGGTACCGCCGACTTCAACGACCACAACAACTCTGGCCTTCACAACACACGCATCGCCAACCAGGTTGACCCTCACGTTGGCGGTGTCGGCAGCACTGGAACTGGCGCATACAACACCACTGGCTCAGGTCTGACTGGCCACAACACTGCCGGATCTGGACTCACTGGTCACGGCACCACCGGTACGCACAACCCCCTCGACCGCAACAACGACGGCAGGGTCGGTGCTGGCGACCTGACTGGTAGCCACTCCAACACCCACACCGCTGGCGGCATTGGCAGCACAGGCGGTCTCGGCCACTCCAACACTACCCACACTGGTACCTCGAACCCTCTTGACCGTAACAACGACGGCCGGGTCGGCGCTGGCGACTTGACTGGCAGCCACTCCAACACGGGAGCCTACGGCAGCAACACTGGTGGCATTGGTTCAGGCGGCCTCGGCCACGGTGGCAACACCCATACCACAGGTGAGCACACCAAGACCGTTCCTGGTGAGGTTGGCGGATCAGGCCGGGATAACTTGGCACACCGTAACAACGAGACGGGTGATTTGCCCAAGGCCCTTGTCGAGCCTGTTTCCGTCGCCGAGCCCCACTCTTCTCTGCAGAATGACCAACACGTTTCAGGTCACGGCACCCACGGTACCCACGGTACCACTGACGTCCACGGCAAGCCCTCTATGATGGACAAGCTCAACCCCAAGAAGGACGCTGACCACGATGGCAAGGCTGGCATCATGGACTAGATTCCTTCTGCTCCTCTTGCCGGCCGTCTCCCTCGAGACGTTGCGAGTTGGCTTGTGATATAATGATTTTCACGGCACGATCTTCACAGATACCCCAAGTAGCTTAATAGCTGTATGAATAGTAATCCCCTGATTAAACTTTTGCTCCCTGATGCTATCTAACGTGATGTTTACTGTTTGATTTCGTTTCCATGACTAGCCATTACAATACAAATCATCACATTAACACCACAGCAATATTGCGTACATCACCAAAAGTAACCAAGCAAGTAGCAAGTTTTGACCCAGAAGCCTAATTTGCGTCTCCCTCTCTGTCTGACCCACACCATCACGAATCCTCGCTATTCGCCATCTCCGCCATCCCCCTTCTATCCTCCGCACTCAACGAATTACTCTTAGCCGCTTCCTTCCACGCTTCCACCTTGCCAAACTGCTCGTCGCCCAACGCTCCCTTGAGCAACTTCAACAACTTGGGCGCAAACTTACCCGTCGCATACACGACGCCGTCGTTCTGCTTCGCATAGAGCACGCTGACCAATGTCAAGAAAAGCACAGGCCCGTCTGAAGCTTTCTGCTTCTGCAGCCGGCGCAACATGTCGGCCAACATGCTTTGTTTGGCAGCAGCGAGAGAATCTGGAGACGGCGAGGCGATGTTTTGTTTCTTGTTGAACTTGTCTAGTGCGGAGGATAGGTACGTGGTGTCTGCACTCTTTGTGGCGTCTACTATGCTTGATAGTCGAGCGAGATTTTTCCGAGTCTTGCGGCTGAGGACGAGGCCTTGTGCTCGTGCTTTGGCCGTGGTGTCTGGAATCAGATCTTTGTGTGCGTATGTAGCGAGGAGGTCTCCGAGCTGGTCGTAAAGCTTTTGGTCGGTGATTGAGGCTAAGCCGGTGTTATAGACGGCCCAGCGGGTGAGAAGACGGTCTGTCCAGTACATGGCAAAGTCCTCCTCGTTAGGTGTTTCAAAGGCAGATATGGTGGACCAGAAGTGTTCTTCCAACGTCTTCTCCACGGGTCTTTGGTCGAGGAGAAGGCGCTGAACGAGGCCTGTTGGAGGAATCATGGCTTTAACTCTCTCCCGAGCGAATTTGATGTCTTCCGCTCGGGTGGGGTCGTCTTGTAGTCCTCGCCATTGTGCTTCTGCATCTTCCTTTGCATAGCCAGAAAGTTCGTCTAGTGCTCCATCTCGTCGTGTCTCCGTGAGGATCAGGGGACCGACTCGCACTATCTTTGGCCCTTCGCTGTGTTGTGAGAAGTTGGCGATGATGGCGTCTTTGGCTTTGGCTGCTATGGTGTCTATTGTGCTTGGTGGAAGACGTGAGCCTATCACCTCGGTGACGTCAAGGGTACAACCTTCCTGCTCGAGGATGCGGATACAATCTTGCTCTACCTTTGAGACCCAGCTTTGTGATATGGCGAATGACCCTACCACGTCGATGTCCGAGAGCTGCTGGAAGTGAGACGATACGTCTTGGTAGGTTGGAAATAGCTCAGAGAACTCGAATGCAAACTTATGCAAGTCGAGATAGGCAAGTGCACCAGACTGCAAGTCTTGTACCGTAGTATCACGTTTGGTTTCTAGATATTGCTTAGGTGTGCATGTTACGCTATCGGCGTTTTCTTGGACATTGATTTTGGAGGCAAGGTCTTCGAACTGCATAGCTTTCTCAACAGTATGAAGAATGAACCATTTAGGAGGGTTGTTATGCAGGTTTTCTGGTTTGATGACAACAGCTCTGCGGTGTGTTAGTGTCTGATGCACTGGAAGTGATGCTTGTACTTACTGAACATCGTTCAGCGCCTTTCTGACCATGCCCTTGACGGTTTCCATGATCTGATCAGCATAGCCTTTGGTGTAGAGATAGCCATCAGTTTCCAGAACTTGATCGTTTTGGTCGGACAAGAGGTAGTGAAGACTCTTGGGGGAGACATCGTGTCGCACAACGAAGTCGGCCTTGGACACAAGCCCTTCTGACAGCAAATCAACAGCTTCTTTCCCTATAGCGTCCCGCTCATCTATGGGAACAATGTTTTCTTCATCCGCGCTAAATATGCATAGTTTAGGATGATTCCTGACAAGTTGACGGACAAGCAACTGATCTATGTCAAGATCACTGGCCAGTGCAGAGAGCGAGATACGTTGCGTTTCTAGGACATAGCTTAGCGAACGCAACGGAAAGTGACTGGAAGAACCTACCCTTTGTTACGTGACTTCTGAACTGAGCTTGAACGAATTGAAGAGTAACAAATCCATGTCGACTAGAAGATAGCGCAAGCCGTGGAACAAAATCGGAAGTTTGCTGTGGGGGGAAGAGAGCAAAGATATCCTTCACATCGTTTTCCGCGAACATGTTACTCTCCTCTTCCTTGCGTGCTCTTGGCGGGGTAAAGTCCTCAATGCACGTTTGGCTTTCACGAGATGGATGGGGGAGAGTCGGAGGCAGGATGGCGCTGATTGGTGGCGAGCGGGGAGGGCGCGGCAGAACATCGGAATTTGAACAACCTCATCGATAATCATCGAGTGCTTCAAAACCCAGCAGCTCATTCCGCCATCCGCCATCATGTCTCAATTCCGCGCGGCCAAGCTCGACATTGGATGCTTCGCGAAGATCCGCAATATCCGCGACCACACAAAGCGGAAGGTGTACTCTGAGAATGAGCCCGAACGGTATGCGCCTCTGCGTCCTCATGTCGCGCAAGAACTGACGATGATACAGGCAAGCCCTCCGGTACATTATTCGCAATACCACCCTCCCGCAGCGAGTCCGCGCGCAAGCCCAGCTTCAACTCTCACAGATGCACTGCTACACACGCTACACACAGATCAAGAACAGGTGTATAATGGGAGGCAAGGGCCGTGGTGTCTTTAGCGACTTTAGGATGGGAAGAGTATGGGATGACATGTTCTTTGAGAAATACAGAGCTGACCATCTCACAGTACCAATTCCGAGTAAACGCCCTCGCTGGAAACCTACCGGGTGTGAAGAAAGCAAGCTGGTAGACTTACCCTGCTGAACAATCGATGGGTTACATGTACAATACGATGAGGCAGACATTTGGCATCGGGCGGCGTAATTGCGAGGAATATACATGGATCATGACACCTTTACTGTCTATCACCGTGCCTTCCGCTTCTAGCATTGTTTGCTCTCACCACGTGCTGCACGTACAAACGACGGCAGCGGCAACCTACGCCAGCAATAAAATTCTGACCCAACTAACCACCGCAACTACAACTTCCGTTGCAACGACGTTCCCAGGTTGCATTACTGGAGCGCCTGCTGCCAAGATTACTAACGTCCTACAATAACCCCAGCGCCTATACCACTATGTTCCGCCGTATAGAGAATGCCCTGGAGCCAGACCCGTCTTTCCCAGCAAATCTCAAGGAACTCGGCTTCTTTATCAACAGCTCAGGCGATATCCGCATGATCAATGCGCCTGAAAAGCCCTACGTCTACCACGCCACAAATAATGACCGTGTCAATGAGGTCCGCCGTGAAGCCATGCAGAGCAAGTTCCAACTCTCACTGAGGCGACTCCAGCTAACTTATCAAAGCCTGTCAACGCAAGGAAGTGGAACAGCGTCTGTCTTACCTTGGCCTCAATTGTATCCACCTTCCCGACTTCGCCATGACCAAGCCCAACGGCCCGCATGTACCTATCCTTGCGCCGCTACCCGAGGTTCTCAAGACGCGTAAGCGCATCATCGTGCTGGTTAATGACACCATGCAGGATCTGGGCATCCTCGCATATCGGCAGCTGCAGCGAGAACTTGGTATCAACGGTGGTTCGGTTGTGAATTTTGTCAAAGAGATGATCAAACGCTCGTCTGCTGACAACGATGCCGAAAAGGACGCAAGCATCTTCAGAGACGGCTATGTGCTCGAAGACAAGGCTACTACCCCCGCCTTGATCGTATTGAATACGGGCCAGTTGCTCTACTCACACAAGTACGATCAAGCCATGACTTTGCGTAGTTGGTCTGCCATGCCACGCAAGTCAGTCGCTCACGACATGATTCGCATTCAAGACGAGGAAAACCGTGTTCCAGGCCATAGAGATGCAAAGGAGCATGTCAAGACAGTCTTCGACCAAGTCATCTGCAATCCTGATCGTGTATCGGCCGATGCAGAAGTCTATGTCATCGCCATTGAGGATGGAACTGAGAGTGTTTTAAAGCTGCTGACCGACAACTGTAAGTACAACAAGTTCGTTTTCTATGATTTGGTACCCCAAGCCTCACAGCCTGCCCTCAAGGTATATATTGTTGCTGTCCCTTCAGAGTCGCAACGTCAGCCGCCATGTAGACCTTCATGGTACTGTTACGTTGACTGGACATGGCGCGCTAAAACTCGGATATTTTGAACACAACAATACTGGGGACATCTGAAAGACAGAAGCTAACAAGCTATTGTAGTCGACAAGTACGGCACCCGTATCACCGCCATGGCATTGATCCATTCCCTAGTTGACGATTCGCAAGTCAAGGACCGACGAGTCCGCGACTTCCTCCATCAGCGCGCCCGCCAGTGGAAATTCAGCGACCTGACATCAGATCCCCAGCACTGTACAGATCTACCCAACTCCTACGACCAACATGCTGACCAATGTGCCTCACCTAAAGACACTCCATCTATCATGCAGTCAACCAAGCACATATCCTGGCACGAATCCATCTCCACAGGTGCCGTTCCAGTCCTAACAAAAGCCCTCAATCGTCTCGCCGTTAGCATCACCCCCTCCGCCCACAGCACCACCAGAAAAGAAGAAAATGAAGAGAAGATTGCAGAATGGTCCTCCGGTCAAGCAGTCATTTGCCCCACCTTCGCGGGCGGCAACAACTCGGTCAGCGAATGCATCTTCACATATCCCCCCGTCCAACACGCCATCCTCTCCTTCTTCCAAGACGTCGCCCAAGACCCGTACCATTACCGCAACCCACCCGGCCTAAAAACCTACACTGCAGCTCCACAACCCAGTCCTGATCATCCCCTTGCGCTTTCCCCTATTAACAACAACGGTGACGACGACGACGAAATAGGAATAAATTTCGGCGCCCCAACCGTACAGATGACTCCCGAACAAGCTGAGCTAGAGGAAGCGCGTGAACGACTCGCCGAACTACGCGTAGCATTCACTGCGTGTCCAGACGGAATCTCAGAATTAGTTCAAGGTCGCACGAAGCTAGGGCAGAAGATCAAGGTCATGGAGACTCGGGTTGAAGATTTAGAAAACAACACCAATAAGGCGCTGCTGCTCGGTGGTGGTGGTGGCGGTGGTGACCCTGGTGGCTTGATTGTTCCTGGAGGGGAAAGACAAGAGAAGGACCAGAAGAAGGGCTGACATTGGAAGATGCAGGTTGAAGGGCCAAAGGTGCCATTTGCGGGGACGATGGTGGATAGCGAGTTGTTGAAGGCGGCGGGGTTGGTGGAGAGTGCGGAGGAGGGGTTGGGCTTGAGTGCTGGTGCTGGTGCTGTTCAAGATCAGCATACTAGGGGTGGACATGGAGATGAAGAAAAGGCCTTTGTCTAAACGATAGCATTGGTGATGGTACATTGGCGGAGATGAAAGAAAAACGGTCAACAGTCCCAACAGAAGACTAAAAAGCGCTTCTCAGTTTCAATCTTTCTTCCTTCTCACCCACACGTGTACGAATAGAAAGAACTCGCGTCTTCATCATGGAATGAAACATCTTGACAGATATTTCCGTCATTCCCTCTAAATCACCCATCAAGATCGATCAAAGCAACCCACTCGACTTCCTCAATCGAAGTCCCTGATAGGAAAGAGAAGAAAAACCCCCCATAACAAGCATAATCTTACAGAACCCCCGCTATCACCCCTTCCCGCCATTCCCATTCGCACTTTACAACATGTTGCCCACCAATGTCCAGACCTTTCCCAAGTGTAAGCCCACAACAACAACAACAACAGCCCATCAATCCCTCTTATCGTTATCCTCTTGCCTAGGCTCCGTACTCAACTGATTCCCATTATAAAACTGCTGTGGCTCTCTCGCACGCTGATCAGCCAGCGTTCTCACTCTCATGGTGGTTCCAGTGCCTGTGCCGGCTGAAGGCGGTTGCAGTTGATCGAGGATAGGATCATGCGTAGGTTCCTGGGTAGGTCTACTACCCACTGTTCTCCCACCAGCACCATTACTACTACCGGCACCGGCACCACCACTCCCACCCTCTTGTTGCGCCCCAAAGCCCATGACGGAACCAATCGTACTCCCCACCAACCCCACCGTACTCGACAAGAGACCAAATGCCCCACCCACAATCCCCGTCGCAGCCCCCGTTAACCCACCACCACCACCGCCAGAATACGCATCCGTATACCCCTTGACAGGAACCAGCACCAACGTCGCACTAGGCGCTAGATCAATCTCACCCAGCTCGACACTCTCGTCGCCAGCAGAGAGCTCGCGACTCGGCGCTGGAGCGAGGATATGGCGGAAAAAGTACGGGGGCAGTTTATTATTATGACCACCACCGCTGAGATTCTCATCGTCTTGAGCCATTTTGTTGAATTCGGCGTCGATCCAAGAGCGGACGGTGGATTGTAGCGTAGCGGTGCGGGGGAATGTGGACCGGATGGTACGGCCATCGAAGAGGCGGACGTTGAGAGCGACGGTTGCCGAATTCGAGCCTCGTGATGACGAGGATTTGATCGCTGTGGCTGGCGGCAACGACGGCGTTGACGTTGTATCAGAGTTTTGTGTCGCGTTTCTGTTCTTTTCCTTCTCACGCTCTGCTTTGCGTAACGAGGCTTCTACTTTGCGCGCTGCTTTGTCGGCTTCGATTCGTGCTTTGATTCGGGCGAGTTCTTCGGCGTCTTCTCTCTTCTTCTTTCGTAACGCGTCGCGGGCTTCCTGTTGAGCTTTGTTCGCGGATGCAGATGGAGCTGTGGGGTTCGGTTCTGGAGCTCTTTGCTTGCCTTTTGCTTTGGTCGACGACGGTGTGGGGGCTGGTACTGGTGCAGAGCGTGTAGCTATCGAGAGTACGGATGGGCCATAGAGATCGTCCTCCGCTTCTGCATTTGTTGGGTTATCGCTCGGTTCCTGTGTGCTTGTGGGTGGTAGTGAGGACGATGCCGCGCTGGAGCCTGGTATCGGATTCGCTCCCAGTACCCGTCTTATCGAATTGATGAAGTCTTCCTTTGTCGCGTCGCTCTTAAGTTGGACTTGTAGCTGCCCATTCTGGATGACGACGAAAGTTGGCACACTCGAAATGTCGGAGAAGGCAGCCAGAAAGCCTGCTTCGGTGGAGCCTGCCTCAAGTCTCAGGACGACGGCTTTCTGGGCGAGCAGATTCGATAGCTACATGTTGAATCTTAGCGCATGCCTCGGGCGAGATTCTAAAGGGCTGCGTACCCATCCACTCTTCAGCCACTCTTCTTCCCACTCGTTGCTCGTTGCACCATCATCTATGCAGTTTATCAGTCGTGTCTCTCTCCACATTCCGACAAAGCACCTCGACGTACCTCGTACAAAGCAGGCAACGAGCTTCTGTTCTTGAATTGCAAGCGTAATTCCGCTCTGCAAGGTGCCTTGGTGGAACATGGCTGTGGGTGGTTGTGCAGAGTGGGTGGGTCGAGTGGTGATTGTTCGCGGGGTGAAGCTTGGGGACGCGTTGGAGCTAGGATGGTGCCTGAAGCTCCATCTCCGCACTACCGCGGGGAATTAATCTACTTCTGCGGGTAGCACCCGAGGCCAAATGGGGCACGAGCATCATGGCCAGCTCCATTCACGTCTGATGCGCGCTGGGTGTGGGCCTCGGAAAGGGAAAAGATGCAATAAACAGTTCTATCGGTAATGCTAATCCTGTGATTCCTCCACGCCGAAGAAGAGTAATGTCGCAATAAACCAATGCTAGACTCGCCCCATATCCAAACGCACCAAGCCAGAAGATACTGCAGTGCATATGTTATTCCATGTAGATGGTGCGTATGCTGTATGCATCTTCTGCTCGCCTGTGACCTGGGAAGACGCCACATTCATTCCGCTATTCGTGCTGGCTTTCCATTGATGCCGTCCTCATACCATGTCCCAGATTAACTCGCATATTCAAGCTTTTGGTCCTTCCTCGATTACACCAAAACTTTGTCTCATATTCAGTCCTCTCTGCTTATAGGATAGTGCACTTCTTCTTGTTCTTCGTCGCCGACTGCTGAGGACGGGGGCTCAGGACAGCGCTGGGTAGTGTTAGCGCAGACATACAATGGGGCTTCTCTCGCCACATACCGAATCGCTTCATCAAAGACACTCTTCAGGTTGCGCTGTGTGAGCGCAGAGCACTCTAGGTACTTTTGTGCCTTGATCTCCTTTGCGACCATGACGGCCTGCTCGTATTGGATGGGCGCCATCTTCTTCTGCCTCAACGACTCCTTGGTCGCCTCGTCGTCCCTCAGATCGAGTTTTGTGCCGACGAGGATGATGGGCACGCCAGGCGCGTGGTGGTCGATCTCGGGGTACCACTGGTCTCTGGTCAGCGCGTGCCAAACACTCTTCCGTGGCTTGTCTTACCTTTGCTTTGACGTTGTCAAACGACGGGGGGCTGACAATGGAGAAGCAGATGAGGAACACGTCCGTCTGGGGGTACGAGAGCGGCCGCAGTCGGTCGTAGTCCTCTTGTCCGGCAGTATCCCACAGTCCCAAGCTTATTGGCTTTCCATCTACCATGACATTTGCGGAGTAGTTGTCGAAGCTGGGCCTGTTAGCTCAAGCTGGGGGACGCGAAGAGGGGAGGGAAACGCACACGGTAGGAATGTACTCTCCTGGGAAGGCGTTTGTCGTGTACGAGATGAGCAGACATGTCTGCGAGGTTAGCAGGTACGGACGCGGCCGTGGGAACGCGGTGTCTTACTTTGCCTACAGCACCGTCGCCGGTCACGACGCACTGGTGAACGGGTTAGCTTCCAAGTCGAGATGAGAGTACTCAGTCGCAGTCGCGCACCTTTAGGGATTGGGTCGCAGGAGCAGCCATGGTGCGATGTGTGTCGTCGGATTAGGGTGGCTTTGGGGGACCCTGTTCGGCTTCAGGATGGGGCTTCGGGGCAGCGTGAAGCGATTCGCCGAATGTTGAGACCCTGCACGGTGATGGAGTCGGACGCAGAACAGAATGCAGTGAGGTGGCGCTGGCGAGGTGAAGGACGCACCGTGGAGACTGCTCAACAACTTCCGGGTAGCTTCTGTGAAGGCGCGGGAGCTATCTGCAGCGTAGGGGGGCGTTTTATCGCTTGGCAGGCGGCGGGTCAAGAAGCGAGCTCGAAAGTTGGATGATATGCAGCATGCGCGAGTCGACACAGCGCGGGCCACTGGGTCTGGCGGGGTCTGAGTCGCGGATTTTAGATGAGTGCAGCGTGGGTGAGGTCGTCGAGATGATGATGATGATGGTGATGGGAAGAGACAGACATCCGTCAGTCAAGTAGCTTCGCTAGCCATCTGCCAGCAGGCGCGTACCGTCTTGAAACCAATTTGCAACACGCTTCTACCACGCCTGATAGGTACGGTGCACGGGTGGAACCATTTGCTGCCGCTCTAACAAGCCTCAAGTCAAGAACCCTCGGGACCAACGATATCTGGTGCCTGTCCGTGTCACGTCGCATAGCCCGGCGCCCCTCTGCGAATCGCGTCTGTCCAGACAGACACTGTAAATGTTTGGCAACCGCGTCTATCGTGCCGTCGCATCATGCAGACGACTAATGATTATTCGCTGCCTTCTAGCGTCGTGATTCGCCTGTAGCTGCATAATTCTGCTCGCCAGTGAGACCGTGCGGCCATGTGATTAGCCGTGCTAACTCCAACAACACGTGAATCCTACTTGATTATTTGATTAACTACACGCTAAATCGGGTATCTTTGTCGCTCTCTTCCAACGTCTTTCGTACCATCAATAGAAAAGGAACAATCCGTCGCCACCTTGCTTATCTTCCCCAACAAGCTCTTTCCTCAGAAGTAGCTTGATCACAGCCTCGTGCAAGTCTTTCATGTCAAGAATCCCGCGTTTCTTCTGGTCAATGTAGGAAACGTCAATCACGACTCGTTTCAGGTTTGCCGTTGATAGCGCTCCGTCTTCGAGAAGTGCGATCAACCGATCAGGTGTCCCGACTCCATAATCGATTCTGCATCGCAATCAGCGTTGATAACCAGGTCGCAAGACGCACAACTTACTTGGTTTTCTTCAAATGCGCTACCTGATCTGGAAGCTTTAGATGCTTCGCAAACAATTTAGCGACATTAGGATTCTTGATACCCTGTTTAGGCAGACCAGACTTGAGGGATCGGCACACATCTGCGGCTCGGATCCCAGAAACGGTGACCACGAGCGTGTGCGGAGCTCCGGGTGGCTTGGATGGTGTCGGCTCCAATGTACTGGACTGCTTGTTGAGAAAAGCAGATAGATTGTCCGTAGTTCGTGGCTCGGTCCAGCTGGTACCATCTTGCACGGTCCGAGCTATTTGACGTCAGCATTTGCAACACGTCTAGGACAAGCTCAGGCTTACCAGATATGAATTTGTCTTCGAGCTCCACACTGCTCAACTCCTTGCCGTAGAGTCGTGTTCGCGCGTTGACATAGTCGGCAAGGAGCTGACCATCCATGCGCTCAAAAGAGTGATTGACCCCCAACGTCTGATCCAGATCATCTTCGTCAATCTCCTTCGCCTTCTGCTTCTTCTTCTCTTTCCGCTTCGCCTTCTTGGCTGCCTTCTTGCTGTCCTTGCTTGCTTCAGGCTCGGCTTCTCTTTTCCTTTTCTTCGACGAAGCGTCAACGTCAAACTGAGCCTCAATCAGGGGGACGCCTCCTTCTGAATCAGAGTCCGACATGGTGTGACTAGTGTTTTGTGTGAAGGAGAAAGGGCCACATGAGTTCGCGACAAAAAAAGTAGCAGAAAGTAGAAGGCTATCGATAAGCGCTAGCTTAGCTGCTTCGCGTTAGTCTGGCTGCATGCTGGGGAAGTTCGCGTCCAGCGACGCGTTTCCCTGACCTCTGTCAACACATCCACTGCGCTCTTCGGATGTGTATCTCGTAATGGCCGAGTCTGCGCGCAAAAGGCAGCGTCTCCCCTCAGAGCCTGACTTTCAGCAAACACCTACCAGCAATGCGTCTTTCCGACCCACAACGCCGTTCCGCCGTGCCATAAGTTCGGGCCCCACTCCAGGAAGCAAAAGGACGCCCATTGCTCGCACACCAGGAACGGGCGTGACTCCTCGGGGCGGTCCAGCAACCCGTCCTCTGCCGTCGCGAAGGATTGCGCCAACTACCCCTCATGCGATAAGAGCGCTGAGAGAGCGAGCCAATGCGGCGAGGACACCAGGAAACAACCGCAGACGAAGCGGGCGCATACAACGGGAGACGCCGCGGGATATACTGCGCGATCTTAGCAGAGGTATTGTCCTTGATGATGCTATATCTGATATCGCTAACTGTTCATGCAGCGCTGGCTCGTGATACTCGTCCAGTCGAACCCTCTCCACAGGCCCTGCCTCAACGGACACGCCATTCAGCCCTCGATCTTCCAGACGTTGAGGATGGTCCAAACATGCCTGCGCCCCGGCTTTCCATGCCCCTCGAGAACATGTATGACGACGACGATAGTTTCCACAGTGCCCCGCCGCGGCAGTCTCTACTACCTGACCTACCGGACGATGTGGATGGCGGGACTGTACAATCGCTCGAGTTTGGACGACGAGCCATCAGCGAGGATCCACGGTTCATGTTTGGGGGAAGGCAGAGCGAGCGATTCGGGGATCTGAGCGAACTAGGGGCGGTGGAAGAGGAGTTCGAGGTCGACGGTACCTTCATCAACAGACGTGCAGATGGGCTCTTCGACCCCGCCATCGACGACGCACTGGACGGAGATGAAACAACAATACAGGCATTGACCGGTCGAAGAGATGGACGGGGAAGCGACGTAAATTTGGGCGTGTTTGGCGATGGAGAGGATGATACAGAAGAGCCTACTTTCCGCTTCATGATCCCTGAGCGTATGCGCGCACCAGCTCAAGAAGGTGCACATACAATACAGGATGAGCAGGACGAGGACGAGCAAGAATTAGATGGAGAACCTCTGGGGCTGCCGGATGACTACGACTCACTCAGCGGCGACGACCAGAACGAGGTCACTGCTGCTCTGAACGGCGAAGATCCGACAGAAACCAATGGCATGCTAGGTTGGGAGTCAGATCCGCCTGCAGATGACGACGCCGAACTAGCCGCCTATCGAGAAGAAGCATCAGCCATTGATCGAAGTCTGCAGACCAAGTCACCCGAGCGAGCGGCTGCTGTTGAGCTGAAGGGTGTTCGCAAACCCAAGGAATACATGGTTTCTGAACACGGCATCGGCTTCCCCTCGTTTCCCGCTGCGCCTGTCAAGAAGCTCGCTTTGAGCTTCATGAAGTCGCAAGGAGGCAAGGCTCAGCTTAACAAAGAGACACTTGACGCGCTTGTGCACACAACCAACGACTTCTTTGCGCAGATCAGCATGGATCTCGCAGCGTATGCGCAGCATGGTGGGCGAAAGATGATTGAAGAAAGCGACGTCATCGCGCTCATGAAGAGGTATGTTACACTACACTTCTATACATAACATGCAGATCCATAACATCCATATTTGGTCGGTCCGCTGACTTTTAGACAGGACCCGTAAGACCACCAATAATAGTACATCTTTTTCTCTGGCGCAGAAGATGCTTCCCAGAGAGCTACTTCAGCAGCTGCGTATGGAGCCTCCAGTAAAGCTGAAGGGACAGAAACGGAAACGCCTAAATCCTATCCGTGAGGAAGTTAAAGATGACGACTGAAGAGGCATGACAATGTCTCATGACCAATCGACACTGTGTCGTACCCGCCGTTGGGTCCCCGACATTGGCTTCTTGACAACCATCCAGAACATGACCGAGGTTGCGAGACTGAGCGCATACCTAGGCGGAGTTAGGTGGTTGCTTGTATGGAGAGAGCGAGACGGTGACACTTACCATGTGAAGATGTACTGGGTGTGGTTGTTCCGTAGGTTCACGGTGGGCGCCCTACCAATCGGTACGCCCTTGGGTTCACGTTCATAATTAGTGAGCAAATCAGGCGCTGTGTTATAGTTAGATACCCCCAATTGCATCAATCAAACAGGAAAGAGTACTCACTCATCGTCTCCTCGACCCATACAGCCTGACTCCCACTATGCTGCGCCATCTCCTCGACACTAGGGAAAAACCACTTCCCCTTCTCCGGCTCATTCTTCGGCGTAAACATGTTTCCCTTAGGCGGTATCCTCAACAGCCCCTCAATTGTGACCTCGCCCTCAGGCAGCGCCCCGTTCTTCTTGCGGAACCACTGCGGCGCAGCCTCCTTCTTAATCCACCCCCTACACGCCAATATCTTGTGCACATTGCCCCTCGCATCCCGCCGTTCCAGCGGCGTAACAACCGTATACCCCTCCTCGCCATCCAACATGCGCGGTCCAATCAACATCTCCTGATCATGTCTCAACACCCCCTTCGCATAGACGCGGCGATAATCAAAATCCTGAATCGCAGCCGGGTCGATGCGCAGCGGGAGTTCCAAGGGCGGAAATGTCAATCTATCCTCGAAGCGCGCGACGAGTTCCGTCTTCCAACCGAGGCGCTGCACCTGCCAGCACCCTAGTATGAAGGCTGTGATGGGGATGATGGCCAGGATGATGAGGCCCGGGCCGTGCTGTTTGCCTACGCGCGCCATCTTTGCCGGCCGGTCGAGGATGGAGACGAAATTCGGGTCTAGGCCGGGACCGCCGCCTACGCTGCGTTTTGGCGGCCCGCTGGGGAAGAGGATGCGTGTGCGCAGGCATTGTGGACGGGTGGTGGGTGATGATGGGCAGCGGCGGGCAGGCGTGCTGCGCAGGAACGACGACGTGGGTTGTGAGTAGTATCGCCGGAAAAGGTTCATGAAAGGATTTGGTTTCGACATGTTGGGCGGCTTCGAGGACGGCGTTTGGCGTCTTGTCCCTTGCCCTGCGGAAGTCGGGAATCGTTTTAGTTGTATGTTCGGATATCTGAGCTTCGAGTTGCTAGACCTTGATGCGGTATAGTCCCCGCTTCTTAGCACGAGATGCTCTGGGGTGGTGTCGGACTCTTATTGAACAACTGTACTTACACCACTACCTTACCACTTCGACGTCTGTGGAGCTGTGGAATCATGGCAGATGTACAGGAATTACCGATGGATCGAGTGGGAGTTGCTGCGAGGCGGGACAAAGACGGTTTGCTTGATCTTTTGGATGCGAAGCTTGAGCACTACCTGCATACGCTGCATGAATATCAAGAGGCCATGCAGCAGCTCTCCAAAGAGCTGTCTTCGGTGAGCGATCCTCCATTTTGTTCTATGGAGAGTTTTGTATTGATAAACAAAGGGTTACATGTCGCTAGCTCAGGCAAACTTCCACAATTCATCTTCTGCCATCCGGTATGGACAGGACTGCTATGACGAACGTATGCAGGCTTTACGGAAGGTGTGAGTACTATTTTCTATTCATAATCTTCTTTTCCAAGGGTTGTATTACTTTCACGCCACAGATTACACATACCCTAGATACTGTATTAACACAATCCAGCCACATCGCTGAACATGGAAGCGCCAGAAGTGATCAACCCTACTTCTCCGTCTACTCACCATTCGCCACTACCCAGCACTCTAATCCCGACAATACTCCAAACTCAACAGAGCAAGCAAACGAAGCTCAAGGATCCGACCTGCCCAAGCCCAAGGAAGATGACGCAAAATCCACTCCGGACCCAAACTCACAATCTTCTCAAACCTCGGAGAAAGCGAAAGAGGAGACCAATTCTACAGAAAAGCCCACAGATCCACTGAGATGGTTTGGTATCCTCGTGCCACCTGCTCTACGTACTGCGCAATCGACATTCGTAGGTGCGGTTGAGGGCCCAATTCCGCAGCTTGTTACTATCTTGAGGGACCTGCGGACACAGGAGATCGAAATAGGAAGGATAAGGAAGCAGATCAAGAAGATATAAGAATGCTTCGTGCAGCTCCAGAAGAACAAGGTTGAAGGCCCAAAGCAAGCACTCGTATTTCAACTCTGGAGCCCCAATTCCGACTTTTGGGAACTAATGCCAGCACCATATACTTCCAATCTGTAGTTGCACGATCACGAACCTCATCATGTAACACTCCCGAACGCCGTCCAATGCAACATGTAACCACCCATATCCCTTCTCCTCCTTCCAACCTTTTTTCAAACATCCTTCATGAGTTCTTCCAACTCATCGTCGTCGTCCCAGTTTCCTCCTCTCCTGTTGACGACAATCTTCTGCTCGTCCTTCTCCTGCTGCTCTGCTACCGCTCCCAGAATCTCCTTGAGCTGCTCTTCCGTTACCTTTTGTCGTAATTGGCCTGTTCGCGCAAGCATTATGAGGCGGTTTTCGATGTCGGTTGCGCGCGATTCTTTGACGAGGCGGATGCGGCCGAGGCGGTCGGCTGCTTCGGGGAGGAGAATTTGCGAGAGAATGGAGGAGCGTTGGTCGGCTGGTATGTAGGGTTAGTAGCTGGTGGTGGGGGGTGGAGGGGTATGTAGAGAGAAGGAGTATGCGCCTGGGGGAGCTTTTCAAAACATACCCTCTTGTTGCCTGCCAGATTGTTTTAGTAAATAATTTCTGAACTTCTTGCCTTGGTATATTTACTTTCGCGAATCTTGCTCTGAGCCCTCGCCGCCTTGTCCTCCGCCGCCCCCACCTTGTTGCTGTAGCTGCTGCAGGCGCGCGCGTCTTATTTGCTCGAGATCTTCGTCGGACATGTTTTCGTTATACAGAGATTACAGGATCTGTATGGGAGGATTATTCTATGTGCCTGGGTCTGCGGCGCAAGTACTGGTCGAGGAAAAGTGTGTTTATGCGGGGAAGTTCGGGGGTCTCTGCTGCAAGGGCACGGATCATGTCCGTCTTCCTTCCCATCACGAAGGGTTCGAAGTGCACCAATTACCTCCAAGGGCTTTTCAAGAACACACTACCTGCAAGTGCAAGCCAAAGAAACTGTTCACTTGGCTATCAAATAATTGCTAGCGCATGAAATCCCTAAAGGTCATCTCAATGTTCATGTTTACGATACCTAGGTACAGTGGTAACCCAGACGACAGGCTCCAGCGTAACAAAACCAAAGCCACACGGACCAGGCCTCCTGTGGAAGATCTAGAGGTAATCTACACACTCGTGGAACATTAGTCTCTTCGACATTCCTACCTTGATTCCGTTGGACTAAAGACGATTGACAAATGGCGAGGCAGACTTGGAAGATGCGGCTGAACCTTAGTCCCGCGTAGTGTCTAAGCATCACTCCGCAGCCTTTCATGCCCGTCAGGATCTCTTCTCTACTTACTTTGACTGATTCAAGCTTCCTTTTCGCACTTTGCAATGAACTACACTACACCCTTGCTATCGGGCGGCACTTCACACGAATCAGACCCTCCTAACATCCTCACCAAAGTCCTATGGCGATTCTACACGCTCGTGAACTACATTTACGAGACCCTCCGTTATATCGACGATGCTATCCAGGACGTTATCCATCTCGGCCTTGCTTCCGCTACCAACGCGCTTGAGGCACGCATCACCGAGCGGCTGTTACGTGACGTAGGCTGCGCCTCAGCTCCCAGCGAATGTCCAGAAGGCAACATTAAACTGCACGAACTATGCAAAGTCTGCACGTCGTTCACTCAGCGTTCAGTAGCACTGAGCTGGCTTGACAGTTCCAATCCTCAATCAGACTGGCCCCCACGAGTGCGTTACAGACTCTGCACAGTAGCTCATTTGCGACGATTAAATGGAAGCTGTCATTTCTGCACAATTCTCTACTATTTTGTTTCACGTTTGAGATTACCTGAGAGGGATGAAAACGCGGACAAGAATTGGCTGTATCTCCGCATCTGGCCTCACCACAAACCTTGGGAACACGGCTCGGTGCGGCTCTTTGCGTCACTATATCGAAGGAAGCCGCAGATGGCCAGACGTTCTTCGGATTGGAGGGAGATGTTTGATCTATGTCTGCTTGCAGGTATGTGAGATCGCGAGAATGAGAAAAGGACGATACTGACTCTCGCTCAGACCACGGTGCTGGAGAATGCGTAGATATGCTAGCGAGGGCGAATCATATCCCACTCCGCTCAAATGACAACACTGAATGCATGCGAGAATGGCTTGAGAGTTGCCTGAAAGGCCATGCCATATGTCGAGCTATTCGCGATGAACCAATTGCGCTCAGAACAAGACCTGAAAGGATGCTAGCACTCGCTGGCGGTAGAGTGAAGCTTATTTGCAACTGGCCTGAAACAAGCGATTACAAATACCTTGCGTTAAGCCACATGTGGGGTACCGATAGTAGACAGCAACTTCGACTAGTTTTGTCCCGCCTTGACGAGTTCCAGAAAGACATACCCTGGACGGAACTTCCTTTCATCTTTAAAGAGGCGATCAGAATAGCTCGGCAGGTTGGCTACAATTATATCTGGATTGACTCGTAAGTTTTATATAAGGATATTTTACTCTCTGATATCTATACTAACCGCTTGACCGCATGGCTTAGCCTATGCATCATACAAGACTCAGCAAGTGACTGGGCAAACGAGGCTGGTAAGATGGCTCACGTTTACGGACATGCGGACTGCACCATCGCTTATCTTCTACCCCCACAAGACGTTCTCACCAAACCACGACAAGACCCAAGGGTCTGGACTCCTTGCATACTTCGCCGTCCCAGTGTTGCACTGAGGGGTGTCTATATATGTGCTCATATGGGTGAAGACACATATTGGGGTACTGGTTCTTATAGGACAAGATTCGGTATCGATTGGCTCTCACCGAAAGACTGGCCACTATTTACACGAGCCTGGGCATGCCAGGAGTATCTTCTCAGCCCTCGCATAGTGTTTGTAGGTCACCGAAATCTCATGTGGGAGTGCTCAGAATCGCTTTTTGATGAGCTTCTGGGTCCGATCAAAAGGTTTCCTGGATCTATAGCGTCAAAAACACATTTCCTTGCTGTCAGATCAGTCACACTTCCAGTGACGACTATGGCTGTGCAGTTAGGATTCATGGAAAATTGGGGGAGGCTTATCCGTCATTATCGCACAAGCGTGTTGACACAGCCTAAAGACCGCATTATGGCTTTTGCTGGGATCGCAAAAGCTGTTCATGATAGTAGTAAAATGACCTATCTGGCGGGATCCTGGGCGCAGATGTTTCCTCTCTCTTTTACCTGGAGCATATCTGATTGGCCGGTCATGACAGAGGTGGAACCAGTCGTCGAAGCGGTACCTTCTTGGTCATGGTTCTCGGTTCCAATAGACAAGCATGCTACATTGGGGTTCGAAATCGTCGACCGCATAAAAAAGATGCTACATCCATTACCGATGTATCAAGCCACCCTGCTTTCCTTCGGAGACGAGTCGCAACAAGCCTATGCCGATCCCTCATCAACCAAAGCTTTTCACGCTTTCACAAAGATGAACCTGAATCTTGCCATGAAGACTTGGACTGGCTTTCTGAGGAATTCCAAGAAATCCAAGAAATCCAAATTTCGATGCGAACGGTCGATTGAAGATCAATTTCGAACGCTCTTTTGGGATAATGTTAATTTGGAAGTAAAATGCCAATTCGACCATCAGGTTTCAGAGCGCGATCGCTACAAGAAGGTAATGACTTTTGGGCTTCTTATCGAACTTCGCACAGAGCCGAGCTGGACCGGTTTAGATGAACCATTCTTGATAGGATTGATATTGCAACCAGAGCCCAGCGGCGAAGCTTACAAGCGCATCGGTCTATGGAGCCTACACCTAAATGGATATCCAACAGGGTGGGATGCAGAGAAACTCAACTCGGTCTCGATTTTCGATCAACTTCCAGACGTTCGTTCAGAACATATCAGGCTGGTCTGAGCAGACAGGCTAGTCTCAAGCGTTTTGAACTTAGGTGCTATTGGACACGCGCAAGCCTACAATTACACAATTATCAATGTAATTTCGCTTTATAATATCGCTTGCCGTGCTACCGAAAATCACAACTTTCTCATATACGACTTTTACGTATGGCTATGCGTTGTCACTCTTACGCTCTCCTCTAGCCAGCCGCGAATTTACTAGTACTCCTCAACTTCTCACCAAACCTCCACAGCATAAACGGAGCCGGTACACCCAATGCCAACGCAATAAACCCCAGCACACTGTTCCCCCATCCAAAATCCAACTTATTATACATTGCCGGCGCAAACAACGGAAACCCAAATCCAGCCAACGACCTAAGCACCGTCGCCGCCGCAATAGCACTCGCCGCATACCTCGTATAGCTATCCACAAGATACGTCTGGATACACTGAAACCCTATAATGACACCAGCGCAAAAGATAGCAGCGCCAATATTCGGCATGATCCAATGGACCTGAGCCTGTGCACTCCAGCCATACCAGAAGAGGCCAATAGGAACGAGCAGCGATGCAGGAACCATGATAGGAACACGGAATTCAGGTTTACCGACACCGTTGTTGCGCTTCTTTAGGCGGCGGTAGAGAGCATCGTTGAGCGGAGCGGTGATTTGCGTGCCGAGGAAGAAACCGACGCCCATGGAGATGAAGTTTAGCGAACCGATGCCAGTAGACATGCCGTAGCGCGTAACCCATAAGCTGGGGAAGGTGGAGAGCATGAGGTACATGAGTCCGTACAGGTAAGCCATGTAGCATGCAAGCACTTGGATGATGGGTTGGGTACCGAGGAGCTTGAAGGGTCTCACCATGGCGATTTTGATTGTCGTTGCAAGCGTGCGGTCGGGGCTATCGAATTCTGTGTGTAGTTCTTGGTTGCCGGTCTCCTTGCGTAGCTTGTTTCGCTTCCACTCGAGGAGCTTGGGTGCGTATGTTTCTTGGAGGAAGAAGAAGCCGAAACATTGTACCATTGCGGTGAAGATGGTGGTGGCGTAGAAACACCATCTCCATGTCGTGTTTTGGGAAATGAAACCACCAGCAATGGGACCAATTGCAGGACCCAGCAATGGGGCTAGAGAATAGATTGAGATGGCTCGGCCACGCTGGTCTGCCAGGAAAACATCGCTAAGAACGCCCTGGGGGAAAGTCAGATTAAAGTTTCGGCATTGGTTTTCGAGGAGTTACTTACACCACCAATAGCCAACGGTGCAGATCCGCCTAGGCCACTGAAGAATCGGAATGCCATGAGCTGACCAGACGTTTGAGCAAATCCACAACCCAGGTTCCAAGCCAAGTAGAATAGATTGGATAGCTGTAGGACGAGAACGCGGCCGTAGATCTCAGACAAGGGGCCCAAGAATAGCGGTCCAATCGCATATGCTAGGACGAAAATGGACAGAGTGAGTTGAGCTTCGACTTCATTCGTGATACCGAAGTCAGAACTTATGCTACTCAGAGCGGGCGATATCATGGATGACGATATTGGTGAGACAAGGGTAAAGCAGGAAACAATCAGAGTCGCTGCCCATTTTCGTTTCATAGACCCTGCGCGTTGTTAGACCAATCCATCTGCATCTAGTAGATCAATCTGGCTTACAATTCTTCGGATTACTAGGATCATTTTCTCCATCCCACGTAACCTTGTACTTGTCAGCTGCTGTTATATCAGCCAATGGTTGTTAGGCGAACATACCAGATTCGGATCTTTGACCGACCGCGTAGACTTCTTTTTTTCCAATGGTGGTGGTGCTTCAACATCATGTTCATATGGAATACCCCCTCGTATCTCTTCATAAGTCGTCTCTTCCTCGTGAGTGGTATCATCTTTTGCTTCCTTCTCGTCTACGTCATCGCCACTGTCGTCATCGTCGCTACTGGCCGTGTTTGCATCTCTTCTTTCAGTCTCGGTCTTGTGCAACGAACTAGCATCAGAGTCGACGTGAATTCCTTCGCCATCTTCATGGTGGTATACGGAATGATCATCCGGAAATTGGCTGGACAGAATACGGTGTAGTGGTGCGTTGTCGGATCGCCGTGGCCGGGATCTTGATCGGCTTCTGGATGCCCTATGAGGTCGCGATTGCCTGGGACTCTCCATGTCTATGTGAGGCTGTGATTTCCGTCCGCGAAGGCTAGAGACTGTGTCGTGTTCCGTATAGCAGATTAAGATTAGTGATACGAGAGTCGGAAACCCGAGTTTAGTCCTGTAGATCTTCCGCGTCTCTCAAGTATAAAGAAAGATTTGAGTGAAGGAATTAGTATGGCTCGGTGCAAAGCCAAGCGATTAAAGTAGTTTTAGAAAGGTCGTGTATACGGCGAACTTCGCTATTAGAACGGACTCTGCGCGTTCGGGTTTAAGCAGCCGTAGAACGAATCTCCGTGGGTCGCGTGCCCCACAACGTAGTTCAGCATCATCGGTGCGTCGGTGGACATTATCTCCCGGGCCGAAAGGAGAAGCGACTTGATGCGATTAGTTATGCGGTGTGTTTTAGCTGTGGCGTCGAAGCTTGTTGATATTTTGACTGCTGACGAGTTGAGATGACGTCAAGGGTTGCTGATTTCCGGCGCTACTGTCGCGTCGAGTAGAGATATATCCGGTGTCGCGACTCCAGCTCCCAGACCGAGCTCCAGAAAATTTCGAGTTCTGCATGTTTCAACATCTACAGTCTCCATCAGCAACGCGATTAATCATCTGGTTAGCCTGAGAGTAGCAACAGCGAGTGAGAAGGTTTTCGCATTCCTTGACTGACTGCATAGCATACATTTCATGGCGTTTTGTGTACAGCTAAGTGCTACTGAAACATTTAGTTGACGACCACCAAAGGGCGCGGCGTCAACTTCGTGCCGTGGCTGAACAGGTTGTCAGGGTCGTACTTATGCTTGAGCTCCTCAAGTCGCTTGACGTTTGCGCCGAAGATCTCGTTCGCCTCAACATCAGCGGAAGCATAGTTCCCGTATTGAGCCACGCCGCCATCCTTTGACCGGTCTGCAGCAGTTACTGAGGCTTTCTTAAGAAGGTTTCGTGAAAATGTACGAATCTCACCGTCGAGTGAGGGCTCGAACCTATGCGTTCATTAGAATTGAGCTCCATAAAGCACTGTATCAACTCACCATTTCATCATCACCGCGACATTGTAGTAATCGCCACGGTTCGAGAACGCCATCTTGTCGTTGGAAACCTCTATGACCTTCTGGTAAGGAACAGCTTCGAAGAGTATCATGCTTTCGTTCATTCGTTCGTGCGAAGCTACAAAAGCGTTGAACTCTGCATGAAGTTGCACAGCGAAGCTTGAGTCAATTGGGAGCTTGAAAGCACCTCCACCGAAAAGCTTACGCCCGTCAAATCCGGCTCCCTGATTAAGAAGGCTATTCAGCTGTGGGTAAGGTATCATGGCAGTCATGTTAGCTACAGGGCCAAGTTCAAACAGGTCAGCGAAGAAAGCTTTTCCTTCTTCTTCAGTGCCGTTATGGAAGATCTGGCAAAGTACGACAGGTGCATTCGCGGGCGGTGGAGCAGAGAAACCCATGAGCATGGCTTGGTTGCCGTCATTTGTGGTGTGGAACTTGTTCAGGAACTCGACGATCTGCGGTATCTTGTCCGGAAGGAAGACCAAAGGTCCTGCAAAGACAGGGTTCTTCTGTGCATAGCCCTGGAACGTAAATGCTGTTGCTACTCCAAAGTTCTGACCTGCGCCTCGCACAGCCCAATAGAGGTCGGCATTCGAGGTTGCTGATGCGACGACTTGCTCACCAGAAGCGAGGACCATGTCAACGGACAAGAGGTTGTCTAGATGATATCAGTTGTGTGAGCTTCGCTGGTTGATTAGACAGAGGAGAAAATACCGATCGTCAAGCCACACTTTCCCGTGAGATAACCATAGCCCCCTCCTAGTGTCAACCCTCCTACACCGGTATGGTTAACCGTACCTCCGACAGTTGCAAGACCAAACTTGGCAGCTTCAACATCAACGTCTTCCCATATAGTTCCTCCTTCGGCTTTGATAGTTTTGGCATCCACGTCAACTGTCACCTTACGCATCTTAGAAAGATCGATGACGATGCCATCCTCGATAGATGCAGCTCCAGAAGTGCTGTGACCTCCTCCTGTAACGAAGGAGTCAATGTGTGCTTCATGCGCGCCTGTTACATGGGCAGTCTTACCTCGGACTGTGAACGGGATGCTGTGCTCGCGTATCTGAGCCAAAGTTGCGGAAACGTCATCCGCGGACCGAACTCTGATCACAGCAGCCTTTCCTTGCATAAGTGCATTGCTCCGACATAAACATGACCTTTCAGGTAGGTGTAATCAGGTAAACTCACAGCTTGTTTGATGCAGTGCTCACTCCACCTTTCGATGCTTTTCTCGTACTCTTCGCCGTCACCTGGAAGTAGGACCTCAGCAGTCGTATCCTTTAGCAGCTCTTTGAGCGAAGGATAGTCAAATTTCCCAGATCCTGATACCATCTCGGTGGTTTGGAAGGATAGTCGATGGAGAACGAATGAGGATAATCTCGAAGTAAGCTTGTCTGCTGATTAGAAAATGGACCTGGCGTGACGTGCCGATTGAAAAACTCCACAGTACCGGATAAGGCACTTATTAATATGATCTTGATGAGTCGTATAGAAATAGCGGGATTATATCGGGCTGGGCACAAGCTGAGTAAAGGTAAGGCTGTTGAGCGTGAGGCGCATGATGATAGCGCATGGTGGGGTACAAGTTCTAGGTGGGTCGACCGAGGTCGCATCCAACGGATCGGAAGCATGACAGATGCAAAGTCTCCTCGTCGATATTGATAGGATTGCCGGACGTCGATACGAACAGTGTCCGCATTTCCAAGACATAAGCCCATGGCAGATGAAGCATGATCTAGCAATTTCCCTGTGTGCTTACCGAAGGCTTTCTGGAGCCTGTACTAACGCCAGAGTATGTAGCAACAAGCTTGGCCGAAGAAGTGTCGGCCTGCGCATGGAAAAGTCCCATGGTTTGACATCGAGGTCGGACGATGTGGGGTATAAAATCAGCTGGCATATGATTGGATGGAAGTGGTGAGGGCAGCAGAGCTTAGCGTGGACCCTGGAGTGAAAGATGCGGCGAACTTTCTCTCCTCCGACGCGAGTGCATTATTCGACAACTTCCAGAGTCGCCGCTCGACCATGCTAAAGACGAGGGGCTTGCAGTCCGTTTGTGCATCATGCCGACTGAATATCGCAATTTCACGAGCGCGTAGCGCAAGATTACCAGCCCAGACACGACCCGCGCCGCGACAACTACCTTTGTTCGCCTCCAAATTTACAACGCCACAACGAGCATTCTCCACGACACTCGGAACGAGACAATTAGAGCAAGGCCATGCGACAATTACGGAAGATGAGCCTCCTTCTGCGACCGAAGCGGTGAATTACGAAGTCAACGCGCGGAGGGCGAGGCAGCAGTTCGGTGATACGTTACCGCGCGACCACCTGAGCGAAGAGGAATACACAATATACAAGAGACTGTACGGCCCAGCAATTTTCGTGGATCCTGCCGCAGACATAGAAGAACTTGGGGATATAGCCGAGGAGGAGATTATTGAGCAAGAACGACCTGATGGTTCTACTGTCTTGCTGAGGAAGGGAAAGGATGGCGGGCTGGAAGAGATTGAGGTCGTCGAAGAAGTCGAGGCTGAGGAGGATAATGCTCCTGAAGAAGCTGAGCTGGACAAAGAAACCATGACACCAGAAGAATGGGAGGCGCGCAGAGAGAACGAGGCACAGGCGTATCACGACGAAATCTACGAGCAAAGTCGGCTGCAACAAGAGGAAGCAGAGGCTTGGGAAGACATGGAAGAAGAGCAAGAGGAAGATAGTTTCATGCGTGCGCATCCACTGACCATCGCCGGTCGCTTCAAGCCATCGCCCTCGACCGTCTTCCTGCCCAAAGAAACTCTCGTCGATCCTACAGCGCTGCTTCTGACACGCGCGAATCACAAACACCTCGCCGAATCTGCGAATCGCATCTTTGGCGGTCGCGGTCTGCCTTACTCAGCCAGTACAACTCCTGCACGCTTGGGCAATGAACAAAAGCCAATTCCACTGGACCCATCGCAATCGGAAATGGGCAACATCGAAGCTGATGTATACATGGCTTCCGTACAGCCAGGCACATACGCAAGCGTAATGAGCGCTATGGTCGAAGTTCGCAGGCGACTGGGAACAGGATGGCTCGAACACATGCTACAGAACAAGAAAGGTGGCACTATACTAGACGCTGGTTCTGGAGGCGTCGGTGTACTTGCCTGGCACGAGATGCTAGAGGCGGAATGGCAACGCATGCACGAAGAATCAGGAAACACGTCGCATGGTGCTACCCCGTTGGGAAAGGCGACTGTTTTGACTGCATCTGACACGCTCCGTCACCGCGCAAGCAAACTGCTGGACAACACTACGTTTATTCCGCGACTACCAGAGACGGTGACAGCGGCCGACGAGGGTAACACGCAGCAACCGCGCAAGTACTATGATGTCATCATCGCACCACACACGCTCTGGCCTATCAGGCAAGATTATCTGCGCAAGGAACAAGTCGAGAAATACTGGTCCCTGTTAAATCCCAAGGGTGGTGTTCTCATTCTCATCGAGAAGGGTCTCCCCCGAGGATTTGAAGTCGTAGCCGCCGCCCGTTCATACCTTCTGAACAAGCACATCTCCTCTCCTGGCTCAGAAACTCTCGAGACGCTACTTGAATCTCAGGTCTCAAAACCCGATCAAGACACCAGGTTCACTGAGAAAGAGACGGGAATGATTGTTGCGCCATGCACCAACCACAACTCATGCCCCATGTACCAGTCCACAGGTGTCAGCCAAGGTAGGAAAGACTTTTGCTTCTTCAGCCAGCGCTACATTCGACCTCCGTACCTCCAACGCATCTTGAATGCAAAGGACAAGAACCACGAGGATGTGCAGTTCAGCTACCTGGCTGTTCAGCGTGGACGTGATCAACGCCTTCCACAACACGACGTCCTCGGCAAAGGATTCGTGCAAGGCGAAGCCTCTACCGCTGCCGCATTTGAGGGACACGAGTGGCGCGCACCGCCGAACCCAGAAACCGAAGAGCCCGTCATGACCTCGACCGCCGACGTGAATCCACTCACCCTACCACGTCTGGTTCTCCCTGCGCTGAAGCGACGAGGTCACATCATTCTAGACGTCTGCACACCAGCTGGTACGCTTGAGCGCTGGACTGTTCCCCGATCCTTTAGCAAACAAGCCTACCGTGACGCGCGAAAAGTCCGCTGGGGTGACCTCTGGGCTCTCGGCGCAAAAACACGCATTCCACGCAACGTTCGTCTAGGCCGACCTACCGACGAGTTCGACAAGAAGGGCAGAAAGGTCAAGAAGGCAAAGCAAGTCACCATCGAAATCGGTGTTGGCGAGAGAGACGGAAGGACTGTGGAGGAAGGTCCTGCAAGGGTGCTTGGCCAGGGCGGAAGGATGTTGGTTGGTGATCGTGATGGACGGTATACTGCGGATCGCAAGATTCGGGGTAGCAAGGGAAGAAAGGGGAGGAAGAAGAGGGTTGATCATGATGGTTATGACTTGGACGACATGTAAATGGTTTTGTATGAGTATGAGTGGGAGTATGTTGTACGATATGGTCGACACCCTATTTTTAGCTGGGCTAACTTTGGAACTGAGTTCCTTTCGTCTCACCTCCCGGGTTGGACACGAGTTCACGCCAAACAAAACAGATAGGAAAAGAAACGAAAGCACGTTCAAGCTCAGTCATTACAGCAGTCCCCAGAGGAAAACCGCACAGGCCCGTAATAGTAACGCACGAGGACGTTAAAACTTGACGTACCCCTTGTCCTTGACGAACGTAGCCAACCAGGGTACATCATCCGATTCCCGCTGCGCCAACGAAGCATAAAACTCTCCGTGCGCAGGTCCATCTACACCGTTGACCATGGGCGTACCATCAGGCTCTCGTTGATCCGCATAGAAGAAACTAAAAATCCCTCGCAATCAGCCTTCAATTCAAAATTTAAAATCCCAAGTCTCCAGAAAATAAACAAGAGAAAAGGGAAAGAAAGAAAGGAAGGAAGAAAGAAACAAAAAACTCACCGATACCCTCGTTCCCGATACATAGTATCCGCCAGCCCAACCCAATGCGCACTCGCACTCTTCCCCACCCCCAGCGTCAGAAACAATGGAATAGGCACGATGGTCTGATTCAGCGTATTCCCCGTGTAAATAAACGTCTTGTTGCTCCTTCCTCCTTCGCCATCACCACCCACTTCTCCATCCCACGCTCTCACCGCTTCCATGGCAGCAACATACGGACTCACCGTATTGACATTAAGGTCTTTGACAAACTGGTCCTGCGGCACAGATAGTACGTTGCCTTCCACAGGCGGCGGCGTCAGCGCCGATGCGTTCCAGATGACGACGTTGGGGGCACGACCGAACTCTTTCGTCACGGCGGCGAAGAGGGCAGGGATGGAGGATGGGTTTGAGAAGTCGGCGGCTAGGGAGAGCGTGCCGTTGGCGGGGTTGAGTGCGTTGGTGCCGGAGCGCGAGGCGGTTGCGATGCGGTAGCCCAGTGCTGTGAGGGACGTGGTTAGGGCTGTGCCTACGTTGGGGCCTGAGCCGAGGATTAAGGCGATGGGGGTGGTGGACATGGCTTTCCTGTGGAGGGTGGGGAGTGCTAGGTGGGATGAGTGGTTGGCTTCAGCCAGGGTATTGGCAGGTAAGTGACGATGAGAGATGAGGGTATTTGTAAAAGATTGAATGAAGTCGAAGGTATTGGAACGGATTGTTCTTTTGTGTTTACGACTGTTGTATTCAGACAAAACACACCTTTTTTATATGTCCACTCATTTTACGCAGGTCTCCTCACTTTACCATCTTTGTAATCCCCCTGTGCTACACATATGTGTCAGCAAGATAACTCCGGCCTGTCTATCCTATATCCTTGCCGTTTACCAATCGTCGCGTAGACACAACCTGTATTGGAAACAGGAAAGACGAATTAGGAAAGAGGATAGATAGTACATGCATGAGAGGTACTGAGTACGAATCCCGAGGACATGTCAGGCAAGCCATGCACGTTTACCAATCAACACCGCTCGACGAGTCGCGATGTCCGGGGGCCGCAAGGTCCGCGCCTTTGCTTACGTTAGAAACCGCAACGGAATCACACCGCGCACCATGCCGGGTGTAAGAATGAGCAAAGAACACTGAGTCAAGGTAACAGATTAATGTGTTATGCATATTGAGGAGTATGTTGAGTGTTAGCATAAGGCTATATACATCCGACGCCATTCCTCCGACCAACACGTTTCCAATCCAATGCAGATCCGTCTTGCTATACTCCATACAAAGTAAAATGGGTATATCCTCCTTCCTGGCATGTGACACCAGTACTGATGCTCAAACGAAGGAAAAAGTAGTAGTAACGCCAGTAAACCGAAGAAAAAGCGCTCAACTGACGCCATGCAATGCAGTACAACAAAGGAAAATAGATGAATGAAATGTGTAGAGAAAATGATCAAATCATCAAGCTAGCACCAAAGGTAACTGCGCTCAAGCCTGTCTCGCGGCTATCCTCGCTCGGTCGACGCTTTCCCATCGTCTCTAGTTGGCGCGCAGCATCGACTTTTGTTTGCGACATGCCAGACGGTGATGGTGGGCCAGACGGGCCCGTAGCATCACTAGTCGACTTTGAGCGAACAGGGCCAAGGTCTTCGCCAAAAGTGATGGAAGTGATGGAATCATCGCTGACACCACGAAGAGGCGAGCTGGGCCTTTCCGGCAAGACAGTCGTAGATACAGTCTTGTCTGCGGTGGCCGTAGGAGAGTTGTGATCCGTTGCGATCCTCGCAGGGCGTCTAGATTTCGCAAAGCCGTGTACGTCGTAACGAGGTGGGTGCGGGGCATAGTCGACGAGCATGTGAGCCTTGACGCTAATGCGGAAGCGTTGGCCTTTGCCAAAAACCACATCGCTGACACGTGGAGAAGAAGCAAGCAACACCGGGGCGCAACGGCGACGGTAACGCAGGGTCTGCGCAAACGAAGGCCGTGGCGCACACGTGGACTTGGGATCAAACGATAAGCCACTTTCAGGACGCTCATCGTCGCCTTGCTCGTACTCGTGCGAAGAAACGCGAGCTAGCGAATCTCTCGCAATTCGTGTGGGAAAGCGGACATCCTCCGGGTCGAAATCGTCAAGTTCTAGATCAGCCGTGGGACCTGTGTGGCTGATACCTGGTTCCCGGGTCCCAGCCAGATGTGGATAAAGCTGGCGGATAATCTGCTCCTGTTGTGCAATGATGCGTCGACCGGCTTCTAGACTTGTCAGGCTCTCGAGGTTCTCTCCAAACTGCGCGTTTTCCAAGATGCGTTGTCGTCTGCCCCTGCGAGGAAGACTTCGGTAGCGGGGCTCACTGCGGTCTTCTAGAGGTGAACTGATGTCGATGGCGGCGCAAAACGATTCTACCCAGTCGAGCATGCCTTCCTCGCTCGATGGACAAAGCAGAAATTGCTCAAACTCCAGGCGCAGCCGGATGGCATGTTCCCGTACAGGCTCGAAAAGATGTGGATCCGTCTCGTATAGTTTGGGCCGAGCAACAGCGGGAACCAAGTGCGCAAAAGGGGATTTTGGTGTCAGCGATGTCTTTTTGAAATCGGATGCCACGCCGACTTCAGCGTGCTGTAAAGAATAGGTTCGTATTAATCGTCCCGCGCATGGCTCCTTGCTTTTGCTGAGGAGTCCCGGGTACTTTACGCGGTGTATGCTCAATTGCGTGCCTCGAAGTATGGCGTAAACATCGTTCCACTCACGATGTCCCGAAACTTGGAATGGTGATGAGAGCTCTTGCTTTACCCCAACAAGCCCCTCTATGTGAACTGTGCAGGTGTATGGCGGGGGTAATTGTGTGCTGCGGACTGCCTCCTTCTCTGTCCTCGTCCTCTCATCGAGAATGCGGCGGGTCTGGGGATCAATGGCTCGGGCATACGAAGGCGGTGACCCAATGGGAAGTTGCGCATGAGTGTGGTAAGTGTTATGGTATCCATATGTCGATGTTGCTGGCGACGGATTTGTCGACCGAGGTCGTGTTGTTCGTCTTTGAGACGTGTGTCGAGTGGTAGACTCCATTATCGAAGGCTGCTGATGTGGGGGTGAATTGATGCAGGCGTCTGCAGGGGAAACTCGACGAGATGGGCACAGGTTTTAGTAAAGGTGGTCGATCGCCAGAGTCGTATTTGGAAGCGACGGCGTGCGATGGGAAAGCAATTCGTGGAGCTATCGAGATCGAGAAGACGCCATTGACGGGTGGCTTGCGGTAGTGGTTTGACGACGGAATCCCCGGACTGGACGTGTAACAGTGGTTTGTTCTCGCCAGCAAAAAGCAAGTCGAACAAACGAACAAAGCCTGATGTCGCTGTAGAGATGACGCCACGGCAGCAGAGGACGCGAAAGAGATGGTGGGCGACGCGTTGGGTATATCGGGAAGTTTGCAACAGGGGTGCGCCTGCTGTTAAATGAAATGCGGATGTCACCGAGGAAGGTGCGACCGGCGTATGACGGTGAGAGGGTGCGAACGACAGTGCGCAAGTGCGCGAATGGACGCTGACGGAGTAGATAACTGCACGGCGAGGCAAGCTCTTAGCGGGCACCCACGGCGCGGTGGCATGATAGAGTTAAGCAGCATCACTTGTTGCTATCAGCTGCCCTGCAGTTGTTGGTACTGCAAGGGTCTCCCCTCACAGTCTATTCATGTTCCAGATCCCGCTAACAGGCCCTAGAAGAGGGCCCATCCGCCTCTTTCAGCATAGCTGACCCCTACACCTCTGCAAGCGATCCGTCGTCCGCATGCCATTGTGCCGCGCTCCACTGAGTCCACAGAGTCCACTCCACCCTGCGTGCTTTTTTGCTTCAGCTGAGTATTCCGCGCACCTTTCCCCGAGCCTAGAATGGCGACACCACCACGTTTCTGCTTCTTCCACATCAGCCTGACCGGCTGGTCTCCACCAGCATGACACGCCGCGGTCCCTTGCACAGCACGTAGGGCCCCCTCCGCCGAGTCAGCATCGGGCGCTAAGTCAATTTTTATTTGGATTCAAGACATGACGGGCTGTGGGCTGCGTCCTCCAGCGCTGCGCCATATGCTATCTGCTTGTCTAGGGGTCCAGAAGACTAGTTCTACTGCTGCATGCACAGTCATAACATGTGTTCACGCGTGCGTGGAACCTTGGAAGTCTTCCCGTCCTGATGATCACCTATCCGCTATCCCACGGCTCGGGTTCGCGGTACGCTGGCGCAGGCGGCACGCGTTCGGCGCTTATCTTTGACTTTGATACCTCGGCCAGGCTCGCCTTGTGGCCTATCCTGACCGACACTCTCTGCACACCCTGATCGTCAGTTCCAGGTTTCACAATTTGTCTCTCCACGCCGATTATCTTCTTTTCTTCTTCGCCATAATTCAACACGGTCTTCACGTCTTTCCAGTCATATTTCCGTCATTTGCACGTCACTCACAAGAGAACACTACTGTCGCAGCGCCAAAAACTATCTCGATAAGCGATCCCATGGTACCGTTAGTTTTAGGCCAGGAACCAACGACTATCGCAATCTGAACAATTTTTCTAAACACAACTACGCCTCGCAGATCGGAAAAATGGCAGGTACAAGTGCATAAGCTACGGGTATTTGAGAAACAAGACTATCAAAAGCCACGTTTCTACGTCATCTCGTACGACGATAGTGAAGAAATTGGGGCCGGTTGCTATTCACACAACCGTTAGATCTCATATCAGCGCATTAGCACCACGATCGCTTTTCGTGAACACCAGCTCTATCGGGATGTTCCGCTTTGGATCTACTTGAAACAAGTCTACGAAGGGTCGAACTTGATTTTGTCGTAGCAAGGCCTTGCAGTTACCATGTTTGCCATCCGGCTATCAGAAGGTGCCGTCGTCCCAATAGCCAGTACGGTAGCATCGGTCTTGTCGAACATGTCGGACTTGATATAGCTGGGTTTCAGGACTTTGCTCGAGGAGACCAGATTCGTCAGGCTGTCGTGAGAATCGTTGTAAGTGATTGAAGCCGACTATGCACCTTGATCACCTGCTTGTCTCAGACAAATACCCATGTCCGGACGGTCGTTGACGTTTTTGGATCCTGAGTATCGTGTGCAGAGATGTAATTCGTAACTTCGTCATTGTCGTCACTAGACATGGCGAAAACAAAATCTTGACCACTGCTGCCGGAAATTTGACATGCTGTCGTCCTCCAGCCAAGGTCTCCGTCGCGACGTGGAGATGGACATAGGATCACTTTCCGTGTCTGTGATCAAGAATAATGACCTTGATTGAGCATTCACAGATGGCAAAGCCATGGAGTATATAGGTTCTGTTTCGCGATTGGAGACAGGTAGTGATATGCTGACTAGGTCTAGGTTTGCGACGGTGATGGCAATGCCAAACGTCTTCCAAGTTGCCTTAAGCATCACGAAAGCCGCAAGTTCATTTCTTCAATGAGCCGCAAGCGTTTGTAGTGCGTTGCAGCGACTGGCAGAGGAGGCGCTTTGAGGGGTTTTGCGATCCTTCATGCATTGGCATCCAATTCGCTGAAGATGTTCGATAGGTCAATATGCACTGCCCCGCATCTACAGCCACCACATTCAAGCCCACCCACGTCCACGTCCTCCTGCAGCTGCGCTTCGCCTGCTGCTTATTTCCCCTAACTCCCAGCCTCCAGTTAGCCTTCCTGTCTTGACACCCACCAAGCTCGTTCACCTGTCCTATATTGAAACTATCCATTCGCCTACATGGTCAGTGTTGCCCAAATAGCTACGAGGTCGCCGATTCCTATCCACTGGCAGCGTTCTATCTGATGGGGCAGTTATACTCGACTTTGACGCGTCCAACCTTAACGACCCAAGTTCCTTTGCCTTGGGAAGTAGTGCCGGGTGGCATAAGAACCAAGACTCAAGAATGGGTTTGTCCTCCTGGTGGTGAACGGGCTCAACCAGCTTGCTTGGGGCACAGTGGAATACCGATACCAGATCGGGCAGCAAGCGACAGACTTTGTTCCGCTTGTACGAGCCTTAGCCGTCTAAATAACACACACTGGGAAAGCATTAACAACTTTCATGAAGTCGTTATGAAACATCACCACTCGGTCAGTGCCTTACTTGAGAGTGTACGTGGAGGTTGCCATCTTTGTGGATTGTTATTGATAGCGTGGGAAGAGAACTGTGAGTTGTGTCAAGAGCCCGGGGGTAGATGGGTCGGTCGGGCGGGTGCTGATTCGGTTTCCTTACATGGTGACATCAAACTCAGTTATCAGAGGACACGAGCGACAATATCCTTGACTGGTATTGAAGTAGACGAAGTCCAAATCAACATACTTTGTGGCGACTTGCTGCCCGGTATGGGTGGACGTCTGGTCTGCAAACCTATGGACGGTGAGCGTCCTTTATTGTTGAAATGTCACCAGACCGTCACGATTAACCAATGAAGCAGCCAATCTTCCAGCTCTTCCAGAAAGATGTCTTCCTTCGGGGAGCGACACGCATACTGGTTCCTCAGCAAGTTTATCCAGAATCAAGGCCTGGCTGGATATCTGTACATCTTCGCATCCAGCATGTTCCCAGGCCGATTGTCAGCCTCCACCCCTACCAACCAGGGTGATAGCGGTAGGGCGCAAGGGATCTCGTAGATGTTATCTTGTGTGTGGAAAAAAGAACAAAGGTCATTATGCTACTTTGAGCCACTGTTGGGGAGATCCTGACCATCGACCGTTGTTGACCACTGATCGAACCCTTGCTTGTCGACAACAGGGCATCGAGGACGACGAATTGCCAAAAACGTTCCGGCACGCTGTTCAAATCTGCAGGGAAATAGGCATAGAATACCTCTGGATCGACTCTTTATGTATCATCCAAGAGCAAGAATCGCAGGAAGATTGGGCAAAAGAAGCGCCGAGCATGGGACTAGTATACGGTAACTCGATGATGACCATTTCCGCAGCAGCAGCAGAAAATTCCACCCAGGGATGTTTTAGACAGCGCCTTGGTCTAGCTTCTTGGCCTTGTCCAGTTGTCCTTTTCGGACAGGCATGTCACCTTTCTCGGTATCCAACCAACGAAGAACTCCACGGCGATCCAGGAGATCTTGATTGGACGAATTTCTTAGCCAAAAGAGCCTGGGTTCTTCAGGAACAGGCCTTGTCTCGCCGCTCCATTATATTCTCTGAGAACCGTCTGATCTGGCGTTGCCCAACACTATCGACCAATGAAAAACACCCGTTAGGAATACCGCATGCCCCAAGCATATCAGCTGACAACCAGCGTCTACTCCATTGCATAATGAATGGCATAACAACGTTCATGCCGAAAGACCTCAAAATCGATATCTATACCTGCTGGTACAGGATGTTAGCAGACTTTACATCTCGAAGTTTAACATACGATGAAGATAGGCTACCTGCGATAGCTGGAATTGCGAAAAGGTTTGGAGAGGCAGCGGATGATGACTACCACGCAGGGTTGTGGAGGCGTGACATGCTTCTCGGTATCCTCTGGCATGCAATTAGTATAAATCCCGCAGAAACAACCAAATCGGTTAGGGCACCGTCGTGGTCGTGGGCGTCAGTCAATTGTGGAGTGAGCTACGCACATCTTTTATCGGCTGGCGCCGACGCTAGTCGTATCCCTTTTTCTCCACTGGTCGACATGCTTGACGTTTCTGATCCACCGACCTGTGAGGATCACCCGTTCGGAGTAGCGTCGAAAGCCTCGTTGAGGATGTCTGGCATTTTGTTAAAACTGGTGGAAGACGATGACGAAGACTCCGGGCTAGCTCTGGCCGAACACGGCACTCTGACCGAAAATGGCACCCGTCTTTTGGGCGATATTGAAGATGACACCTGGGACGTCTGGGATCTCGAACCGTCAACTCAACGATCTTTAATCTGTTTACCTGTCTGCGTACGTCATGATCCTTACCATCAAGGTGAAAGAGGCGATGGCGAATTGTACAAGGCCTCGTGGGAAAAGTCCCTGGAGACAGGAATAGACGAATTCGAGCGATACAATAAGATATACTGCTTGCTCCTACAGCCTGTTGAAGGGAATCAAGGCACATATAGCAGAGTAGGGCTATGTAATCTGGCCTGCCGTAAGACAATTGAGATCGGCAGAATGACCTTTGGAGACCGTAGGTCCCTCACTATCATTTGATGATCCTCGAATTGGTATAGATGCAGACCAGCCAAAGATTTTTTGTCATTTCTTGGACCGTCGAAAGAAACACAACAGACCTGACACATGGAGACTAGAGATGATGTAGATGGGATACGCTGCATCAAACTCTTGCAAACTCTGGCGATGAGGCTCCGGCCGCCTTACAGAGGAGGAAATATCAAACAAGTGCAGAAACAACAACCTCTCTATTGTACGCTACATTGGCTCCATACGAAAGAAAAAAAGCTTAGCCAGTAATAGCACCCCAGGCTTCTAGGTCATGTTCTGGTTCTATCTGCTCAGGGGCGGTTCAGGTTGTCTACTTTGCAATCGCAGCGCTCAAGGCCTGTAGCCGCGGCGAATGTGTTGAGAACGTAATGAGCATTAACAAGATTACTTTGTGCAACTTGAAGACAGTTGCGAGTAACGGCAGACAATTCGCATATTGGGGTGATCGTCAGCTGGGAGAGCAAACCAACAGCAGCGTCGTTGCTCTAGTGATGTTCTTCTTGCTCTACGTTATTACGAGCGCTTACTGTGATGTAGGTCTGATCCTTGAAATCGAGGATATCTTTATCGACTTTAGAGAAAGGGAGCGCGGATGTCGAACGAAGGAGCTGAGTGGAACGAAAGCAAAAAGAACATTTGACAAAAACGAAGGGCCGAACCGGAGTCGAACCGGTGACTTCGGGAAGGTTGCTTTGGTGAGCTGCAGTCCTACACTCTACCACTGAGTTACCGGCCCATCTAATGATTGATGAAAAGCTTTGGATGCTATAAATCTATAAACTTAAACCCAGCAAGCTCATGTCTTCGACCGTATCCAAGATGCTCACGCGGATGTCTCGCAACGTGTTGTATGCATATGTCCCGTGTTTAAGTGGGGTCCTGCCCACATTATGTTTCCAGCACTGTCGCGAGAGCCACGACAACACGTCGCCTACTATTCTGATTCACAGGTGTTGTGGCCTATAACACACGTTGGGATAAAGACAAATTATCAAGTCTTTGTGGTAGGCATACCTTTACACGGTCCTCGTATATTCTGTTAGCATCTTCTCCATAGTAGTGTGAAAATGCTCTATTCCACATCAAATCCATAATTCGCGGTGGCACTTGAGCAAACAAAAACGATTGTATTTGATCTTCTAGCCTTTCCATTTTCGCTACCATTATATCCATCACCACTTCCTGGATATACATACGTATCAATCAACACTCTTCATCCTAGCAAATGCATCAGCAACCCCCACCAGCCCTTGCACACCGAGCTCCTCGCTTCCCAGTACATTTTCCTCTTCGTCGCGACCCAGCATGCCCCCAGGCCCCATAAACTCGTAATAATCATTCGCCGCATCCATCAACTCGCCCCACACGGGCCAAAGTGCTCGGTAATCTTCTTTGGAGATGCGTGCGCATCTGACCTCGATGCCGTGCGCCTTTGCATAACAATGCACCATCTGCTTCCACGACATCTTCTCAGCAAAACCTGCCACAGTCCTGGCCGGCAGCGTCTTCTCTGGGTGGTCGAGGATAGCTTTTGCGAAAAGGCCTATGTTCACCTTTTCGCAACCGAGTAGCGGTATAGTGACTGAGGGTGACATGCTGATGACCTGAAGATGGACTTTACTGCCGTCTGCAGTGTGTATTTCGCTGGGCTTGAACCACGGGTATGACATGTTACTTGCGTACCAGCCTAAGCGGAGAAACGTAGTTTTGGCCAGCAGCTCCGGTTGCTTCGTCTTGATGTATTTGTCGACGGTGTTTTTGCTCTCGAAGAAGGGGACTACGATGGTACCGCTGGTATTCTTGCGTGAGTTGGGTAAAGTCGACCATATGTAGTGGACTAGAGATTCTGTCGAGGCGGCTGCTTCTGCTAGGTTGATGCCCAGGCGTGTCTCTTTCTCTGTGGCTTCTTTTATGCTCAGTGTGGGGATGTTCTCGAAGAAGTTGGTTACGGCGAAGATGGCGTAGCTGCCGTCAAAGGCTACTCGGAGGGAGTTGATGTCATTGATGTCACCTTGAACAACCTCGACACCAAGAGCTCTCAGGGCTAGAGCGGCAGAGCTTTCCACGTTGCGGGTGAGAGCTCGGATGGTATAACTGGGGTCCTTGAGAATCGCTCTGATGACTGAGCCACCCTGGATACCAGTGGCTCCGATGACGGTGACGATCTTGGACATGCTGAGTATAGGTGACGGGATCTGTTGTATGGATGGTATATCCAAGTACGATATTGATTGTTGAAGCGTCAAGTTGCTTTGCTGGTAATGTTCTTTTCTCTTGTGGTGAGTTTAACACATGTTGGTCAAAGGAGATGTCATGATATATATGCTCGAGGCATGCTACGCGTGATATAACGGCGAGGCTGATTTGTGGACATGACGCCTAAGTGAATTTACCGTGTAATACCATTACAAAGCCACTGTTCTCCAACGAGATGATAAAGACCGCTTGATGTTGTAGCGGTGATGCGGCATCTTGGCGCCAGAGTCCGCAGTGCGTGGTACAGGAGTTCAGTGGGTACTGCGGTCAAAAGTGGGTCCGTCAAATGTCAGCACCGCATTTGCAAAGTCGTCCCCTTCCGTGTGCTACCTATGCAATTATTCGATAAGGCGATGTTACTTGGAATCCAGACAACATAATTTCACAAATTGCAGACAATAAAAGGAAAGAAAAACAGAATAAGCAGGAGGGGTATACACAATTACCATTCGCGAATACATGTATTATCACTCAACCATGCCCTGGGTTACAACACAAGACCTCGGATCGTCGACGTCCTTCTTCTCCTCCCCTCCGCCTTACTCCCACTCCCACCATCCCTGGTATAGATATAATACATTAGGCAGACACACATCATGTCTTGACCAATTTCAAGCCAGAAGACCCAGCCTTTGCCCTTCTTCCAAAATCCCTCTTTCCAAAGTCCACATAGTGATATGTATAAAAAAAAAGAGACCAGAAACTCCTGGTATATATTACTCCCCCACCCCTCCCATCCCCCAACTCAGGCCGAGGTACAACCAAAGCCAAAAGAAAAAAAAAGCGTTTGTATGTTATGTATAATAGAAGCATAACCATTCAAACCTCCTTTTTTTTGTCCAGAAAAAAAAAGCCGCGCCTTAAACAATGCTTCGAACAGACTGAGAAATAAAAAAGAGACAACAACCAAATGTTGTATGTTGAAAGCTCCAAACATCGAGCTTGTCGCAAAGCAGCGACCTCAGCCAACCTCAGCAAGGCTTCAATTCAAGGGTCGGATAAACCTTCCCCCCCTGGCCCCCAATGTGGAAAATAAAGAAACACACTTTGCGGTATTAGTAGTGAGAACCTTGGCCCAAATCATGATTCCTCCTTGTTTACGCCGACGAAAACACCTCCCCCATCTCTTTCTTTCTTTCTCTCTCTCTCTTTCATCCCTCAATCAAACGCTCCAGGCATACTCATACCCGTACCCTTAGAACCCGGAATCCTCAAACTAAGTCGATTACTGCTCTCTTCCTTCTTCCTTAGAGTAGCAGCAACAGGCGGCGGATTAGAAGATGAGCGTTGACGCTGCAACGCAGGCTTCTCCAGCGATTTCTTCACTTCGTCCTGAAGCTGAGCTTCAGCATCTTGTTCAATCTTCTTCTCTTCCTCTATTGTCAATGAAGGTATTGGCAAGGGCTCATTCTTTTCGTCGGCGGGTGGTGGAGTAGTAGATCCGAGTTCCGGGGCAACAGCATTGTCGCTGCTTCTCGTCGAGAGGACAGTATTACCAATAGAAATCCTCTTAGCCTTGTCCTCCCCACTCTTACTTTGAAAAGGATCCTCCTCGCTCTTCCTCCGGGGGGACTCATTTCCCATTGTTGACGCCGCCGAGCCACTCGCCGTGATATCTCTTGGCTCAAACGAGATGATACTCTCCTCCTCACTCATCCGTTCCTCGCGCTGCTGCTGCTTGATATCGTCGCTTGTAAACGTAGGACTGTGTGGGCTCCCGCCGTCTCGCAAAGGAACAAAAGAAGGGACCACACCTCCACCGACTCTGGTCCAGAACATGCGCTCACGAAGTCGCACGCTCTCCTCCCAAGTAGATTTCTTCTCTTCTTCCGTCTCGGCTCGCCAGTGTCCTGCTGCTACCATGCGCAAGAAACCAATGTAATCGCATGTTGCCCTGACACGACCCAGACACCAGTCACAGAGGGGATAGCGCTGCGAATCCTCCGTGTCGGAGGGCTTGAATCGGAACTTTCGAGCGTAATGGTCGCCATTTCTTGCTTCTCCACATAATGAGCATGGAAAGACTGGGACTCGGAATTTGGATGACGGAGCAGGGTTTGGCTCTACAACTAGAGAACCAGAAGTGATACTGTTGAGCACGGTACGGCGTGCCATCCAGGAGAGACCGGGAGCGATATCCAAACGCAGTGTAGGCTCAATGTCCTCGACTAGAGCGCGTTTGTAGAACTTTTCGTCCTTGAGGTTGGGCATACCAGCAGTGGCTACAGATTCACGAGGTGAGTTGGTGACGGAGGCAGACGACTTGGACGGTAGAGATGTGGTGGAGCTGTTGGTCAGTGAACCAAGTCCGAGTACGCTCAAACTGCTGTAGTTCCCGCTCGAAGCACGACTTGCTGGAGCCGAGGACCGCGCGCTGGTCTTGAGCATGTCTTGGAATTCCTTGAAAGCGGTAAGGTCAGACCGTAGCACGGGATGGATTAGATGGGAAAAATGGAGCGGGTGATCAGGGGTAATCTCATCGGTTCCTGGGGTACTAGGCGTGAGGTTCATGGCCTCGAACAATTTGCTCATCTTGTCCGCCGGGGTGATGCCTGGTGTTGACGGAGCGGTGTTTGTTGTGAGAATGTGGCTTTCATTGTCGTCTCCATGGGAGCTCATCTTCTCCACGACGCCTTTGAGATCCTGTAGTTGATCTTGCAGGGAGTGTTGGAGCACTTCGGCATCGCCCAGCTGTTGCTTGAGTTGCTCGCCGCGTTTCTCGGAAGCCTCGGTCTCCTTGCGAGCAGCCGCGACCATGACATTAGCCTCTTCGAAGAGGGCAGCTGTCAGAGCCTCGACCTCGCTGTCAGTCTTTCGCTTTGCAGCTTCTGCCTGAGCCCGTCGCTTGCGCTCCTCGTGCAGTTCACTGGACAACTGCTTCTCCATCTTATCGTAGACGATCTTGTCCACTAGCAGCCCTTTTGATACCTTCTCCTCATGCTCCCTGACCTGGGCCTCCAACTGCGCCAGCTTCTCTCTTGCGGCTTCCAGCTCGTGCCTCGTTTGCTGCAGTGAATCGTCGAGCATGGTGGAGTGGTTGATGGCGTTGATGAGCTTGGTGCTGAGTGTGGAAACTTCCTGGCTGAGGTCTGGGTGAGAGTCTGTCGAGTCGTGGCGTGAAAGAGGGGGCTGCGGGGTGGCTGATCGTGGGTCGGGGATAGTATTCATGCCATCGCTTTCCGACTCCGACTGCGACTGCGAGCGGGCAGTTTTGGCGAGCTGTGGCGTGGATATGGATCGGGTAACGTGATTCTTGGGCATGGGCGATAAGGAGCGAAGGCGCGAGGGGGTCATGGTGCCTGAGCCGTGGACCCAGGGGGCCGAATGGGCTATGAAGCTGCTGGGTGCAAGTAGATTAGCAGTGCCCGGCCAGCGCCTCACTCGTCCAGCGTTGACTTACGCGTACTCGGCCATGGTATCGGGCGACGCAGACAATCTGCTATATCCTCCAGAGCATTACAAGATCAAACGAGGTGGTGGGTGGACAAAGGAGTGACGTGACGACAGGCGCGAGGAGTGAAGTGACGAAGCGGAGCGGAGCGACGAGGCGAAGCGTGCGACGACGAGGCTAGTAGGCGGCGAGTATCCAGTGTTTACACGACACACATACACACATTGATCCCTCAACAACCGCAGGTAATGACCAGGCAAAAACACAACAACAGAGAACCAAGGTGCACGGAAATCGATAACGTTAGAGAGAGAATGACTACATAGAAACGGGCAGGTGGTGGCACAGTGCAGTTACGACAGCGATTGCGCTGCACCGGAACCACGGTCGGCTCGGGCGCTTACGCTCAGATCGTCTTCTAAGCCCCGCCGCCGCCAATCAAACACCGGACATGACGACGACAGCCCAACGAGGGTCCCTTTCCCTGGCCCGTTTTCCTTTTCCTTTCAATAGTTCTTCCTGCGCTGCGCTGCGCTGCGCTGTGCTGCACCGCGCGCGCCGCCTGCACTGCCACATCCCAAGTACCGTGCTTAGACCTGTTCGTTTTGCCCTCGTTCCTTGAACCATGAGACACATGATGCTTTCGCATATTTTACTGCTTTCTTCTCTGCCTTGCTCTTCTCGTCTCTGCCACGTGCATACATCTTAAATATCCGAGAACGGCTTGTTGGTTACCCGTTGACATCATCGTGCACACAAGCCAAGCCAAGCCCGTCCCAACCCATCCCTTCTCTAGCTGATCAGCATGGAGAACTGCCAGGGCCTGTCTCTCTCGCCCGCGCTCTCTCTCTATCTCTCTCATCTGTTACAAACAGTCGAGAAAAACAATCTTTGATCAATATTCGTGTTCGTGTTGGGAGGTGTCAATTACTTTTTTTGGTCGTCCTCGTATCATGTCTCGTATCAGGTACGAACTTGACACATACAAGACCAAAGGCTTGACAGCTGTCGCATTTGATCGTGGAAATAGCCATTGATAGCACACGCATCTCGCTTACCCAACACTGACACAACGTAAATTTATTACTCAAACAATCTCGCAATACACCTAGTGGCACACCGAAGCAGAACCCTCCAAAATCACAATGTTGCCACGGCCATGCTCTATAGACATTTGCGCACGAACTGCATGTTTCACCGAGCCAACTTCAATCATGGTGCAAGGGGGATACGCATACTCCATTCTCGAGACCACTAGCTTACATCCTTCATCCCTAAAAAGGTTGCTTGTTGAACGCGACAAAAAGGAAAAAAGGAAAAGAAAAAAAGGACTGACATTATCGCATGTAAGCCTCGCACCCCGACATGACAAGCCTCAGGAGCCCGATGGAAAATGGAGTAATAAGCCTACACAAGCCCCAACAAAGGCCAGCGATGAATTGCCCACACGCTTCCCACCCTTATGCTACCCAGATAACTCACGAAAAAGGCCGTCTATCATGTTCCTTCCTTTCCTTGGTTTTTGCATGTTTTCTGAAATGCTGCTGCTGCCCATGTTGCCGACATGATCAATGCTCTGATATCTGCCATCTTGTGTTACCGCCAAAGTGCAAAACATCAAGCCCATCATCATCGAATCGTCCAGGGTACAAGGGTCGACCGGGATGCCCTTTGTCATGGTGCGTGCGCAACGGTGCTGGAATGACAGGAAATCAAGGACAGGACTGCTTTACAAATGTAAAAGGCCGTTTGGGTAGCCGTAGCCGAAAGGTGGGTGACGAAATCGACATGGCGCGTCTTTCGGTTCGTTCGGCATCGGTACTCGGGGAGGGCTGACGATTGTCGTCGTCTAACGACGCCCAAACCTGCTACAAGAGAAGTTCGTATTGATTCTGAATGAGTGTAGTGGTGGCTACTTCTAGGTTTTCTTGGTGCGAGAAGACGCTGGTCTGCCGCTACCAAGGCTGGGGACGTACTTTTGTTTCTTTTCTGCGGGCTTGAGAATCTGCACAAGCTGTCAGTAGGGGTTTGCTGTCATGTCGTACTGGAAAACCTACCTGGAAAGAACACAACAGACTCTCGTCGACGCTCATCATGGCACCTGCATTGTCAAATTCACCGCAGTAGTTGGGTGCGCTGAACAGTGTTACGAGCTGGCGCTTAGAGAAGAATTCGTAACCATCTTCTACAACTTGATGCGCACGGCAGATGAGGTCCATGTCGTGCTTTTGCAGGAAGCGCGACACTACATCTGGACCAAAGGTAAAGCTGACACCTCGATCGTTCTCGCTCCATCCGGTAATGTCCTTGTCTGGGTCGGACCAAAGGAGATCGCAGAGAAGACCGCAGTCGGGAATCTATCATGGTTAGCCTGTGTACTCTACCGAGACTCACATGTCGACTGTGACATGGACCTGACTCACATCGGTGGGTCGCATGACGCGCCTAATCTGCTCCATGGAGTTGAGATCTGGGCTGAGACCACCGTGCATGGTGAAGATCTTCTCGTCGATGATGGCGGCAATGGGCAGGCAGTTGAAGCAGTCGGTAAAGGTCTTCCACAGCTTGATGTTGTATCTTCGTTTGCACTCATCGTAGAAGCCGTAGATGCGGTTGATGGAGGCGCACTCGTGGTTGCCGCGGAGAACGAAGAAGTTCTCGGGGTACTTGATCTTGTATGCAAGCAAAAGGCATATCGTCTCGAGAGACTGTTTGCCACGGTCGACGTAGTCGCCTAGGAAGAGGTAGTTGGCCTCTGGGGGGAAGCCGCCATACTCGAAGAGCCGCAGAAGGTCGTAGTACTGGCCGTGGATATCTCCGCAAATCTGATGGGCAAAACAAGTCAGTAGGTGCTCAGAAGCCGCATCGTGGGCTTCGCAGCACTACGTGTTGTGACTGACCTTTATCGGTGCCTCGAGCTCGAGCAGAATGGGCTGTGAGATGAAGATTTCGCGCGCCTTGGTGCACAGATAGCGGATCTCCGTCTCGAGCAGCTGGACCTGCTTGCCGGGCCTGCTGCCGCGGACCTCAAGCAGACGGTCTATGATGGAGTCCAAGTCCACCTCGTTTTCGGCCATAGCTGTGGCTTGCTACTGGCGCTGGTGTAGGTGGTTGAAGGTGCACGGGAAGACCTCGCGCGGGTGGGTGGGGAAGGGTTGCGCGTAGCACTGGCGATAATTCTCCTGCACCCTGTGCGTTAGTAGCGCTCCACGGGTCAACAACGGGCTGCAGTCCAGGTGCCGACGTACCTCTGGTCTCAACAAGTCGGCTGGGTCGGGTTGCAGGTGGTGGACGCTTATGTGCTGGTGGAGTATGGCTCAAAGCCCCTCAAAAGTGCCTGGCAGCAGAGCTGGGATCACGCGACGGGTGGGGCGGCTGCGATGTGCGCTGGTCAATTGTGCTCGTTGAGGCGATGATACCTGTGTGGGCTGCTGCTACGTTGTGGGCAGGCGAGCGCGGTGGGAGCGGGGGAGGGCGCTGAGGCGTTGTTATGGCCGGAGCCTGTCGAGTGGGATGCTGAGAGTGACTTCACCGCCTGTAACAAGCTGGCGACGGGCGTGACGAGAAAGAGACTGGCGACTGATGATGTGCGAACTGCTCGGCACAAGAGACCTAGGAGGAAGCGTGAGAACTGTTGCTGTACACTGACTTGTAGGCCGGGTTGGGTTGCGGTGGTGAGAAGATCGCGGCGCCTGAGTAGTTTTGCAGAGGTAGGGCAGCCTCCGTTTCAGTTAGTCTAGGGCTGGCTTGGCACGAGGGCACAGACGCGCGTCGAGAGATTTATAAAAGGCCTCGATTCCCGCGTGCATGCAACAAGGCAAGCGAATGGCAATTCGGCTATCTAGCAAAGATATAATATACCACGGTTGCGGCACAGGTACCGGGGCGTGCCATCTTTGCACACTGCACATGACCAGGTGCAACTGCCGCCCAGCCATATCTAGTCTTCTATCGCCACACCCCCTTCAGCTGCTTGATCCATGTATAGACTCCCACCGCCCAAGTCTGGAACGAATTGCATCGACACTGGTCGACTTTTTCTAATTGATTAATGTGATTGAACATGTAGCAAGTAGTAGAAGATTTGGCCTTCTCTCGCCCCCCTAGAAACCAGCCATCAGTTCAGAGACGCAGAGTGCTGATCTCAACACCTCACGTGTCACGTACGCTCCAATCACGCACGTCGTTCACCATTCAATCAACATCATCTTTGTATTTATGCGAGCCTTCATCCGTAACGCACGCTTCATTATGCAATAGACCAACCATCCAACGCCCTCATCCTGCTTCCGCACCAGAACTCGAACGACGCTAACAAGCAGCAGAAACAAGGAAAAAGAAACCATGCATGCCTTGCCCACGAGAGTGAGCAATCGACCCACAATGCGCCGACATGGAAATATCATACAGAACCCATTTCGACAAGAACATGGTCGTTATGCCCCCGAAAAAAGGAATACGCAGAAATGCAACACTGCCGCCTTTTGATCAGAGAGGGATACATACCACAAACAAGTCGAGACAGCCATGGGAGATAGACTTTATCGATACAACGAGCGTGACAAATCGCGACGCTCAGTCCGACTAATATCCATCCAACGCCTTGCCCAAATGTTGACAAACTAGAGGATGAACAAACTGTAGAGAGAAATGTGACAGCCTCCATAGGCTGAAATAGGAGTCTGACGAATTGAAATATTCTTTTGGGTATCGCAAGTGCATAGATCAGAGAGAATTATGTTAGCCAAGTGTGCGACCAGAGACAATGCTTTGGCTTGGTGTGCGGGGCAGTGTTGGTCGAATGGTAGGGGAGCTGTATCCGCGATCGGAAGGAAAGCTAGTGACGGACGTGTTGTCCCAATTCTCGTCCCCTAGCGCGCTCAGCCACGTATTACCGAAGTCTTGCCTGAGAGCCTCGATCTTCTTCTTGTACATGTCCTCGTTGACGTCAAACTCTGCAGCTTCTGGCTCCGGAGATTTGGATGAGTTGGTGGTATCGATGGGTGGCAGCTGTTGATGGCTTGTGTGGGTTTCATCTGCAACGGTGCGTTCATCTGATGCAGTCTTCTTCATAGGGTCTCCTGATACTTGTCCCCTGGACGGCTCTGCGAGCCGAGGCGTGTCTGCAACCAACGTATTGCTGGCAGCTTTGGCGATCTTGGGAGCCTGCCCAATCGCGGTGTCCTCATATGCCAAGCCTGTCAGACTCGACTGCGACGATGATTGTAGGGGCTCATTCTGGGAAAGCTCGACTATCCTTCTCTTGGGGCCCTTCTTTTTCTTCTGAGATCCTTGTGCACTGCGTCCACTCTTGGTACGTTGTAGAGACCCGGTACGCTGAAGTACCCCAGGCACGTCGGACGGGGCATCAATAGCTTTTACGACCTTTGGGGGTACATGTCGCAAGGGCTGCACATCGTCCTCGGGTGGCGGTTTAACAATGGGGACACCATGCTTTTCAGGAACTCGATCAACAAGTTGCTTCTTCTCGGCATTACTGGGTCCCGTGGAATCGATGACGATATCTTCTGTGTAGCCTGGTGTCTTACGGAACAGATTGAAAATGGTGACCCTGTAGGTGGTATGGGTCTTGCAGAACGGATTGCGATTGACGTAGATGTCGGTTATGTCAGGAACACCGGTAAGTCGGGCGACTTCTGTGGGATCAGTCAACCTGTTGTCACGGAAGTCCACTCGCTCCAAAGACAGCAACCGCTCGACGCCTGCCAAAGACGTCAAGCGATTGGAGCGAAGGTTGAGCGTTGTGATGGCTGGCAGTGGGTTGCGACCTAGTGAGTGCAGACCATCGATCATGCAGTTGGAAAGGTTTAGCGCGCGTAAACAGGTCAGGCTGGCAAGGCTGTCCGGAATCTCAGCAAACAGATTGGCAGAGAGATCAAGAGACTGTAGTGTGTTCGCCAAAGGAGCAAGACTGGCAACTGATATGTTGGTGAGAGCATTGTCAGCCAAACTCAAATGTCGCAGGAAGCGCCATTTCGTTGCAGGGAACCAGCCCAGAGAGAGTAGGTTAGAAGAACTACCCCTCGGAGTAGTGGAGCGTACACTAGAACTAGAGCTACCAGATGACCGGCGGATGTTTGGGGCATTTGTAGTGCTTCGGCCATAGACATGAGTTGAACCATGGCGGGAGCTTGGGGGACGCGTTGGAGAAGTACTACGCTGTCGCTGACTAGCCTTGGAAGAATTGTCTCGCGCTACCGCAGCGCCTCTCGGACTTGTGCTCTGCTTGCTTGCAGTGGTAGGAGAGAGTGGCGGAGACTCTGATCGCGCCAACTGACTAACTTTAGCGGATGGGCTTGCGGTAGACCATGGTGCGGAAGATGCATTGGTCTTTGCTGAGCGTCTGCGGCGCTTGTCCATGTCGTCCAAGACAACATTGATTAGAAGGTCAGCGGGATCGTCAACACCAGCTCGCTTGACAGTAAGGCTGCGAAGATTTTCGGCCAGGCGATCCCAGCCATAGAACTGTCGAAAGTCTACATCGTGAATCTCAAGCGCAGTAACATTCTTGAAAGCGAACAGAGGGACCGCGGTGTCGAAGGGAAACTCTTCGTAACCAGCAATAAGGCGAGCTTTGTGGTCAGGAGATAGCCTCAGGCATGGAATCTTGGTAAAGGCAGAATACAGATATCGCAAGTCTTCCTGGAGCTGGGCTTTCTGTTTCTCTGCCTTGGCTTCACTGTTTGATCCAATACGGAGGGTAGACCAAAGCGAGGACATGCCTGACATCACGCTGCGGACGCTGGACACGGAATGTATTGAGTCGCGATCGGACGGCTTGGTCTTGTTGCGCTGGGCGCTGCCGAGGAACGAGACATAGTTGGCAGGCGAAGCATCCGTGTGGATATTCTCCAGCCGCACATTCATAGGGCCAACAGGTATACCAAGCTCCTCGAAGCGAGAGAGAATGTAGAAGAGATGGTGGGGTGTCAGTGTAAGCTTAGCTGGCTTGATGGACTGTGAGGTAAAGGTCAGGGACGGCAAAGACAGGGCCGCTGCCCAGACGCTCGACGATGAGGACGAGGGCGGGCTGGCAGGGCCATTGGGCGACGAAGGAGAAGTGATGGCCTGGCCATTCTTGGGATTCTGCCGCTGCAGTTGTAGGGCGTTGGCCAGGGCCTTTTCGTGTGTTCGTACAAAGTAGGCCAAATTCTAGAAGCGTGTCAACGCGCGTCTCCTGCAGAGCCAGTCACTGAGAATCGCACCCTTATGAAGATGTGACCATCCTCGGTATCCATGATGAAAGAGCCGCAGACAACGACTGCATATAGGGCGCCGCGGCTGTCGTAGCAAAAGACGATGTTGTCCGAGAGGGAAGGCGCGGTACGAGGGCCGTGAGCTACGAGTAGGCAAGGTACCTCCGCTGGGGGACGCGGCGACCTAGGGACTGAGCCAGTCAGTAAAGAAGACACAGGAGAGTGACGGGACAGATAGTCACAGTCGACGGTGCTGGCGAAGAAAGTCTTGGCGGTGGGGGATTGGACTCGACATACAGGAAGATTTGGGCTGGCGGACGGGCAGAAGAATATGCAGCGGCGCAAGGAGAGCAGTCGACGGGCGGCCGGCCGTAGCACAGAGCTTGAGGCCAAGCGGCGTGTTCTAGATGTGAGCCAAAGAGAGGTGCAGCAGCGACTGCAGCGACTGCAGCGGAGGCCCGGGATGCAGATACTGGCCAGGAAAAAAAGACGACCCGAGGCGCACGCTGGTTCGAGGTGCAGCTGGGGGAAAAATAAAAACCAGCGCTGATTCGCGCAGGGGCCGTTGTGGACAAACACAACAGTGAATGGGCTTGGGTGGGGAGGGCGGACGAGCACCTGAGAAATTAGATGGCTTCCCGAACACGGCTTGCCGCCTTGGAACGCCCGGTGATCTGGAGGGGCCTGGTAAACAAGGCTTTGGCAATGCCGTCGGTGGTGAGTCTCTGCAGGAAGAAGCAGAAGATAGGGGCAACGGTGAATGATGTCGCGGGGAGGGACCTTGTTTGAGAGAGGTGCGATGGCACGCAGCCCAAAGGTATTGAGAGGGCATCAAAAGCTGGCTCCCAGGTTGTAAATCCAACTTGGGGCAAGACCCCTGCAGCGCCTGATTGGCTCACACGGAGATAGCGCTAGTAAACGCGCCTTCCCTGCACCCTCACCCTCACCCTCATCCTGCTCTGAATCTCACACTCGAAGAAATAGATAGGCAGGGTGCACATTGCTGGTTGACCACCTCATCGGAGGAGGCAATCGTCCAGACCTGTCCGGCCTTGCTTAGACTCAACCGTCGAGGAGGCTGGCTCCATTACTCTAATCCTCCTCCACCTTGCCGTCCACGCTTACCCCTCATCAACCACCCGCTGATAACGACTACAGACCCTGACTCTGAAGGAATGTCGTGATAGACGGCTACCGTGTTTTGCAAAGTCGTGCCTTTGCCGAGCACCGCCTGCAGGAGCTAGCTGGCATGAGATCCGACGCTTGTTGCTTGGGCCAATTGCAATGTCCTAAGGCTGCATCACAATAACTTTTGCTCACCTTGCCCGTCATATCATCTGCCTGACACAGCAGCGGGCGATGCGCATGCCTGTCACACGTCGCGTCAGAGCCGTCACATGAGGGGCCAAGCATGTACAGACGACCGTGCCACACCACGCCGACTTGCTGGACCCTGATCCCAACCTGACGTGTTTACCGTACTTGATGTTTCTGAGGTACACAACGCAAGACCTTCCGCCTGACTGTTGGTTTGTTGGAAACTGCTAGAAGCAGACATGCCACAATGCCCACCTGACACTCGCCAAACGCTGCGGTTATCCCGGGTGTTCGACCACGAACTGCGGGTAGTACAAGACTTCGGTATCGAACACCACGGTAGCGCCAGACCCTCCACTCTTTCTCCGCTTAGCGGAACCATACAAGACACTCTCTTGCATGGCGGTCGTGCACAGACCAAGCAAGTGAGCAAGGATCCTCGTGGGCCCGTTTAATGGCATCAGCATTTTGCTGCGAGATGACATGCGACCGGCGGTATTACGACTCAGCGAGCACAGAACTATTGGGTGGGTTCGGGCTCCAAGCACCAGAGAAGAGCACATCTCACACTCAGACATAATTCGCGCTCGTCATCCCGCGGCTCAAGCCACGTTTCTGGAGGCTGAGATCCTTGGGTCGACTGCAACCCCACTTGCCAGTTATATGACAGGCGCAATATCCCTGCACTTGGCCCCTCAACACCATACCCCACCCTGGCCTACAACACCATACCAGCAACATCTCACGATGCGCATGCCATGTCTTGGGTCATTCAAAGTCACCAGATTCGCACCATGTACTCCGCGGATTCTTCGGCCTATCGGCTGTCTTCTCTGTCTGCACACACACAGCCGCTGCAACCCACACAAATTGCAGCAAACGCCCCTACCCATTTACCAACATCCTAGAAGCCTTATCACAGTCGTTACACCATGCCGTATGCTTCGGCTTTGTTCGCTGTTCACCGCCATAATTAACCGAGCAAGCGAGCCACGCAGCTGGTCCTATCTCGAATCGTATCTGAGGCGACATCGCTTGATCCCGCGCAGCCTCAACGCTTACAATGACAGGGGTGCGCGACTACCGAAACATTGTGCACAGCGATGTTTCCGGCCTGTTATGTCTACACTGGCAGCAGCGCACAACTTGCATCCGGGGTTCAACCAGTTGCTGTGCTTTCGCAGTTACTTCTCGACAGTGAGAAGATCGTCGCCGAAATGGCGCCATTAGCGGTGAGGCCTCAAAAGCCATTCGACTATTTCGTCACATCTTGGTTCGCAATACCAAGCCGGCACGTCTCCGTGCCCCGGGTGCCGCTGCAACCGTACTTGTCGGATGACATTGTTACAATATTTTTCTGTCGTTCGTTACCACCACTGGCGACAAGTAGCTAAAAAATGACATCATCGCGCATGTGTCATCCGAAGAGGCTCCACTAACGCTACCCAATTGACCCCACTGGGCACTCATAGTGCTAGGATAAGCTTTTGTGGATTCCCGCGACTCCGATGAAGATATTATCAGATCCGGAGTGTGACCTTTCCAGGGCTGCATATTGTCACATGGGCTGGATGGCTTCCTCCTGGGCTGTTCCCTTCTTAGACCTCGAACCGAGTTCCATTAACCAAATACTCTCCACACATAGCCTAGGCCAAGATATACTTGGCAAAGGCCACTTCCATGCATCAACAAGGCACGTATCTACATCCTACTCAAATCTTTCGCTAGAAGTAATCTGCTGTGGTACTCGTAGCGAACATGTGCCAGGATGTCCTATACTATTACAGAATAATCGTCGTGTGAGTATGCGTAGGAGCTCGTGTGTATGCCCTGTCGACCTTGATACGTACAGAGTGGTATCTACAATACTAACATGAGTTCAATCCAAAACCATGACTTTGGTCTACCATTCTCATGGGTTTAATACGCAAACTGTGGGAGACGCCAGCCCTGCCATCGTCGCATCTGCTTCGTACTGTCGAGTCTCGCAGCAACCTGGACCGTGCTGATAACATTACCCCACCACCCCACCTCAAACATCACTTTCGCAAACGCGTAGGCTCACCAATAGCCAAACAAACACCCAGGTCGAACAAGACAAGAAACACACAATGCTCATTACAGAGACACATAAGGATGTGCCGACCAAGGCAGGCGGTGACATGAGTACGTTCCTGTTGTAAATGTCATTTGGTTACACTGAAGCTGATCTGTACGCTCGTCACCCAGGGATCTTCATCTTCCATCCCACTGTCCCCAATTACCCCAAAGCCAAGTTTCCGGGTGTCGTTGTATTCTCCGAGATATACCAAGGTACGTTGCGTCATCTCAACATGTTTTGAGATTTGTTTCCCATATGTGTCGTCTTCCTGACCAGTACTATTTTGATCCTATTCATAATGCAAAGTTGATGTGGACGATACAAGAGTAGACGTGGCCACCAAGCTATATATCTCAATGTCTTTGCCTCTCCTTCTCTAGCTATAGAAATTCCGTCACTTGTATTCTTATTCGCTGAAATCACCTATTCAGCTGCATAATGTCATCCACTCCATCTATCACACCTACTGACTGAGCTCCGACTAGTCACTGGACCCGTAGCCCGCTTCGCCCGCCAAATAGCGTCGCAGGGCTATATTGTTGCAGCTCCGTCATCATATCACGAGTTCACAGGTCCAGAACCTCTTGCGTACGACGGTCCGGGTACGGATGCTGGGAATGAATGGAAGATCACCAAGACAGTTGAAGCATATGACGAAGATGCCACACTATCTATTGACACACTGCTTGAACTGCCAACGTGCAACGGGCGGGTTGGCGCTACTGGTACGTTACTAGTCCCTCGTATTCTATTTCCATCTTACGTCACGTTTACTGTCCCCACTTACCCGCCTTTCACTCCAGCTTGTCCATGAATTCAGCTTATCCATGAATAGGTATGTGCCTGGGCGGCCACCTAGCCTACCGCTGCGCTCTTGATCCGCGCATATCCAGCGCAATCTGCTATTTCGCGACGGACATTCACAGTTCCACATTAGGCAAAGGTAAGAAGGACGATTCGCTTGCCCGCACCAAGGACATCAAGGGGGAGCTTGTCATGATCTTTGGTAAAATGGATACCCATGTTCCGCCCGAGGGCAGGGATCTGATTAGGAAGACGCTTCATGAGGCTGGAGTGACATTTTCATTCTACGAACCGGCTTGGGCACAACGTAAGTCTGGTTTCAAAATCGGTGTAGAGAATGCGCACTAACATGCTGTAGATGCCTTCATCCGTGACGAACTTAGCAAGGGTCGGTATGATGCTGCGTTGTCGGGGATCTGTTTTGAGATGCTCAAGGAACTTTTCAATCGGACGCTCCGGAGTGATCTGGGGCCCAGGAGCGGGGGTGACATGGAGGTGGAAGATGTTTGCTAAGCTGATTGACATTCAACTTTTGGAAAGCTAGAGGTCCTTCTCCGTGGCAAAGCCTATACGTAGTACTTAGCTTAGACAAAACAGTTGTACAGTATGGTCATCTAGATGAACGTCAACTACTACTGCGCCTCCGTTTGAATCTCGACTCTAGGCGTCTAGCTGTAGGGAAAGGTAGGGCGATTGCGGATTGGACAGTTCAACGAGGATTATACACTAACTTCGGGCGACACAAATCTGTCTCGCAAGCAGTTGGACGGATTATCAAGACTGGCTAGATGGCATCATGGCGATCTATTAGTTTACTACTTAGCAGTGTTCAGTCTTTTCGTGTGATCTGACAGAACAGGTACTCAAAGGGAAACGGGCCAATGAGGACGCCGGCGATATGCACGCACGCCAAGCCCTCTAAACTGCGCTAACACCGATGCTTCTCGAACCTCGGAGCTCAAAACATCTGAATTCGCCATCTTGACGCATTACTCTCACCAACCGCTGTAACACGCAATTCAACTCATCCCAACATCACCACCACCACCGAATCCATCAAACATGCCTCGCCAGCGCTC
>QPFE01000039.1:89162-108937 GCA_003574525.1 Alternaria sp. MG1 | reverse complement strand
CTCCCCCTCGCCGCCCGCAGGTCCCGGCTGCAAAGCAAGCAACCACTGCACCCGCGCCCGCTTCCTCGCGCCCGCACTCGACCGCCGCTGCTCCCCCTCGCGCACCAGCCAGCGCTCATGCGCCACCTCAACAGCAGGCTCAGGCCCCTACGCCCCAGGGACCCGGCCTATTCGGACAAATGGCTAGCACCGCTGCGTAAGTAGGATCCCCAGGCAGCACTCCATTCTCCCATTACGAACCCATGTCGCGCCACCCCGTTGCCATGACGTAGTCATGCGAAGAAACATTGCAAAGAAGACTCGGGCCACAAACTACGCAATATGCATTTGACTAACGCGCTTTTTCACAGCGGTGTCGCAGTAGGATCCTCCATCGGCCACGCAGTCGGCGGCTGGTTTGGAGGCGGTTCCTCGGCCCCCGCCGAAGCCTCGCCTCAAAACACTGAATTCTCCGCCCAGCACCAGCCCGCTGACGCGGCGTCTGCTCAGATGGCGCAGTCGGGTCCTTGCGCAAACGATGTCCAGAGCTTCCGCAAGTGCATGGACGAGAACCAGGGTAGTCTGACTATCTGTGGCTGGTACTTGGACCAGCTCAAGGCTTGTCAGGCGGCGGCTGGTCAGTACTAAGTTGCAATGGAACACACGCGAGATTGGGAATAAGGGGAGACGACCCAATTGTATTAAGTTTGAAAGGAGGGAGATGTTGCCAGAGAAAGATGCAGGGAGACTGTATTTGTGATGCATAGATAGCGAACACGGCATATATCCTGAGATGGGCGGCGGTGTTTGGCATAGTTTGTTCATATTGGGAATCAAACCACCCCACTTCGGTTACACGCATATTGCCTCTGCAGAGAAAAGTGCTCTTTTTTCTTTCCATTCGATCAAAGTGTTTTTGCCCGTACGGTCTTTTGTTTCGTACCTGTGATATATACATACCCCCAAGTCTCAACTCAAGAAATCTCTCAAGTCAACATGTACCATCCAATTATCTGCTTCCGCACTTTCAAGAAACCCACTTCCATCCTTGCGCGCACCCACTTTTGAAGTCCCCTTTACTTGCCATTCTATTCTCCTCATCCCAAAAACATGTTCAGTCCCGGCTAGACGCAATCTCAGCATCGCCATTACCTTGCATCTTCGCCTTCCCTTTCCCCATGTAGGACGGGCCTTTCCACTCACGCTGTATCTGCAGTTGCGACGCCCTCAACCTATCTTCAGATTCTTGTCTCCGCTCGTCGTTCGAGCTCGAGTCGATGTTACATTCCATTGTCTCATAGTACCCCGAGTCGATCCTCCGTTTCTTGGTCGCAGACGGACCTGGCACACCTACATCTACTTCTATTCTTCCTTGTGCTGCGCCGAGACTCTCTTCAGACATGCGCGGGCTGCTTGGCCTTTGGTGTCGCATGTAGGAATCGGGGGTTCGAGTCGTAGTGTCGACGGTGGTAGTAGTAGTAGTACCCGCAGAATCACACTCGCGCCCCCTCTTCCCACGCTCCGCCCCCTCCTCCTCTTTTGTCCGCCGTGCAGAAATATCATCGTGGAACGGATCAGAGTACAGATCCTCATTGTCAAACAAAACATTTGAACCGTCCTCCTCATCTCCCTTGTCCTCTTCCTTTAACCCCAACGAGTCTTTATCCGCCTTCCTTTGGAGAAAATCACTTGTATCCAGTAGTACTTGATCTTTCCTCGCACCTACCTCCATCATGGTATTCATCTGCGTTCCCATCACCACCATGTTCGTTGTCCTCGATAAACACTTTTCCAGAATCCTTCTTTCCCTCTCAACCTCATCATACTTCCTCTGTGCTTCCAGCACAGCCAGCGTCATTCCATGGGCCTGTAACTTGTAGTTGTGCTGCAGTTTGGCTGCGTCTGCAGGAGAATTCTGTTTCGTGCGCAAGGAAGATAGTACTTGGTTTGCTTGTTGACGAATCGTGCCTTCTTCCTTCTTTAGTCTAGTCAGTCTGGCGAGGCAGTGGCGGGATTGTTGGAAGAGAGCGTGTTGTCTGGCTTGGTATTGCTGTTTTCCTGTCAGGCGTGGATAGAGCTGCTGGTGTGCTTGTTGTTGGGCTTGGGCCTGGGCTTGGGCCTGGGCTCGAAGGACCTGTTGGTGTTGGAAGGCGTAGTCTGAGAGTGTGGGATGACTTCTTCTTGGGACGCTCGTTGATCCATTGGTCGTGTGTCGCTGTGAGGTAGGGAAAGGAGGAGGAGGAGGAGTAGGGAGAGGAGAAGTATGGTTTTGTGACTGTTGTTGTGGTTGTTGGACTCTCATTATGCACTGTTGTTGTCCTTGGCGCGCGGCCATGTTGCTCGCGGCAAGGTTGCCCAACGGCTGCTGCTGCTGCAGGCGCATCGCGTATTGTCTTTGCGCCTCTTGTTGGCGACTCTGTAGATTTTGCGACAGTTGAACTGACTGCTGGTCCGATATATACGGTCTCGATTCGCCAGAGTTTCCCGTCATAGGGATACCCTCCTGAGCCATCTTATCCGGGTCCAAGAGCACGGGAGACTGCGCGGTTTGACCAAATGGCGACTGAGGTCGTGTTGGACTCGCATCTTCCCATTCGTGCGAAGGATACATGTCGCTCTCGAGAAGCTTTCCCAAGCGTTTGTCCATTTCCCGCTTCTTCCGCTCTTCATCAGCTTTGTAAGCCTCCCAGTAGTGGATCAGCTCATTTCTTATACCACGGAATGCTACGACGTCTTCCTGTTCGCGCGCCACCCTCGCTCGATGCAAGAAAGTATGCCTTCCATTCCTAAACGTTACGTCCGGTACGTAGTTGGCCAGTTCACTGTAAAAGTTGCGGAATTCGGTAAACATTTTCCGAATAGGCGGTTCCTCCGTGATGGCGTTGGAGCTCTCTGAGGAGATTTGGTGCTTCCATTCGGCGGCATAAGCATCAAAAGCTGGCATACCGGCTACTAGCATTGGTTTGTTGGTAGGCATCGAGGGCACTGAGCAGCAGTTCTCGTAATGACCTGTTGGCGCAGAATAGATCTGAGAAGTGCCCGGTATCACGGAGTACACCGAGTTGTTATTCGGTCGACCATCGAATACGCCACCAATGCTCGGCTGCCGTACATTTCGTAATCGCTCAAACGGGCTAAACAACAATTTGGTGTTTGACAGAATCTCATACTCGTCCCACTGGAAATCATCTAGCCCAAGTCGGACTTGGAGCTTGAAGAGCTTTTTCGATTTGGCCAAAATGCCGGAGACGACCACAGAGACGTAATCTGCTTCTTTTAGTGAGACGTCGAGAGTAAGAATCAGCTGCCTACCTCTGATGTCGTAGATTTCGACCTCCTCATCCCAAGGAGGGTTGAGACCGTGATTGATGCGAGGATACGCATCACCCCAATTCTCCAGCAAGATATCCACAGTGTAATTCTTTACGGATGCCCAAGCAAAGCTTGTCAGAAACTTCTTTTTTGCTTTGTCGGCCTCTTCCGCCATCATATGCGAAGATCCATCTGCCCGTTTTGGTTCCAACAGTCGACGACCACACATGAACGCACCGTCTTTGCGGACGTCAATCTTGAAGGTGACAATGCTGAAGAGCAGGTCTTTTACTTCGTCGTGGATCTGACGGGATACAAGAAGGAGGTCTGTGAGTCGCATGGGAAATGCAGCCACGAGTGGTGGTGCAAGACCCGAAGACACGGATGGCGGTGATCGCTGCAGAAAGCGGTTATTCGTACGAAAGTTGAGCATGCGGGCTGAGAAAGGGTCCTCGTCGATTTCTCGATGGACAGCGGCTGTTGAAGAGCCAATTGATTCAGTAGGCAGTAGATAGCGGTAGACTTCGTGTCGAAGCTCAAGTGGCAGCTGCTCGAGGAAGTAACAGGGCGTATCTGGATGACCTTGGTGATCATCACAAAGCTCGAAGTATGGCCTATAGACGGAGATACGTCGTCAGTACATCTTCCATGCACGGTTCACGTGTGAATGCAACGTACGGCCGCCATCTGAAAAGCCTCCCGCACCTCTCTCCATCCGAGCACATGAACTGGCACCATCCAGCAAGGCTTTGCTGATCACGGTGAGAGCTGCACGTAGGCAGGAATGTAGGATGAGCGTCCTTTTGCGACTTCTTCCCAATAACAACGCCACATCGGTGATTTGTCTTCTTGGAAAGACCTGAGCATCGTTTCAGGAAGTTTTCCGGATCTCTGGTTTTGATAGGTGCCGGTAGCTTGACAGGAAGCGTGGTAGGTTCAGCGGCGAGTACCTCTGGTTCGGGGCTGTCTTCGATTTTGATGTAACCGAAGAAGGCTGTAGAGGCTGATGCCATGGCTGGCAACAACGGTCGACAGACTCGATCTTCACGCCAGAGTAGCGCTGAGGCCACGGAGCAAAGACGGTCAGAAGAAAAGGAAAAGATGAAGCCGGAGTTCCAATAATACGCCCAGGTACGGCAGGTCCTAGATAGCAAACATGCCGTGTAACCTACGCCGAGTCGTCGGAAGCTGTGTAACCTACGTCGAGTCGTCAGAATACACAGGTTTCTCCTTGAGAGAGAGAAAGAGATGTGTCGGGCGGGGTTCTGCGCTGTCGCATCGGGAGGCCGTCAATTACGCGAAAATGTCGTATGATGCCCTGTTTGCACTCTTATGCACTTGAGTCTTGCACTCTCTGCGCAGGACCTCAGTCGTCCTCCGCCGCATCAGCACATCAAGTGCGTGCCCCGCTTTCTGCACACGGTTACACCACGCCTCCCATGGCATAAGGCCTGGACTAGGCGAATCATCTCGTTGGCGTACATGCAAACCGATGACCTGCACAATCATCACCGAGAGAGATATTTTTGTTTTGTTTTCGCGAGGAAGGACTTGCATGATGGCACAAAGATGATGGGCCATACTACAGTTTAGCACCATGCTCTTTGCCCAATTTGTCTAGTTTCCTGGGCGGGGAGACCGGGGCCGCTGTGTGGGCTCTTTGACGATCTGCGGAGACGGGCATCGCATCACGAAACTAGACCAAGACTCATCAACCTGCATCATCTTGGCTGAGCCGTGCAGCGCCTCGCCCATCTCGCTGCCATCCTAGTCACTGATCAACATGCAGCGTCCCGCGAAACGCCCTCTATGCGTTCGTACCGGCTGATGCTCGGTACTACCCAGGAGACATGGCGTTCTTGACACGAGGCTGAGCAACACTTGCGGCACTTGTCAGACTCACCGGACATTTGCGGCTTTGCTTGGCCTTGCTTTTCACGCGGGATAGCTACCAGCTCGAGCGTTCGCAGCGAGTTGGACACCTTTCCACGTGTTACTTATCCAGTAGACAATGCTACACTATGGCGGATGAGGTAAGATACGCAAGCATGTACTCTGCTCGCTCAACTCGATCGCTGACGCCTCACAGATGGACCCAACACGAAGCGATGAACCACCAAAACCTTCCTTTCGAGACGCCGTGTACGGGAGCATGGCTTCACCCGGCTCTGCTCATGACTCCGGCATCGAAGTGAGCCCTACCACTACGTTACAGCGAGGCTATCCACCTTCCAGACGTTACTACATCTTCCCACCAAACATCAACGGCCATGGACGCATGGTGCTCGCGCACCGCACAGTGCCGCATCTAATCGGATTCGTGCTCGTAGTCGGTGTATTTGCTTGGGGCGTATGCTCTGCGATATATGCCTACCCGCTCTTGGGTGGACATCCGAACGACGGGAGGGTGGGCCATAATTGAGTTTGAGCGACGGGCATGGTCATTTCGTATGGGCGTATGGTGTCTGAAGTGAGGACTGCGATCAACGGCGTATCCTGCTCTGCAGGCCGCAGAGCACTGTCCATCGACTACCTGCTTTACTCATGGGCATTTTCTATCTGTTCGTCTACATTTGTTGTGTTTGGTAGTATTTGAGAAGCTAGGTGGCTGAACTACACGAAGACCGTAGCCACAGGACTCAAACCGTGTATTCCCTTATAACTTCTCCTTCTCACGGGCATCTTCCTTACTAGCTTCCGCCTGACCCCTCTTCACCACCAAGTCTGCTTCCGCCCTACCCCCTTTCTTCTCCTCCACAAGTGGGACCCCTTCCTCCATTTCATGCTGCACCACCATCCTCTTCCCCTTGACCAACTGCATAATCATATAATTCATCGCACATCGGATTCCCAGCTCTTCGCCTCTCTTCACAACCCATCCGTTGATGTAATCAATCTCTGTTTGTGCACCTTGGCGTGTATCCGCTAGCATACTGCTCACGTTGTCCCTGGTGCGGTGTGCCACAGCCACGACAACGGTTTCCAGACGCCCCGGATCGAAGCGCTGAGACACATTGGGGATGTACTGGAGTTCCGGAAGGGAGCGGATGACGAGACTGATTTCGGATAACAGGAGGCGCATTGTGCGGGTCAGGGCGTAGTTGTTCAAGACGGCACCGTTTCGCGCATCGAGAAGGGCGGTGAGGGGGTTGATGATGCAATTTACGGCTAGCTTATCGAGTTGCATCTGGAGAAGGTCTGGGGGTGAGAAGGAGGCTGCGCTCAGCACTGGGGTGCGGAGGAGGGTTCGGAGCAGGTAGCGTTGGTTGGGCGTAAAGGGAAATTTGCCGCTGCTCGGGGGTGGATACTCTGGGTTGAGTTTGTCGGGCTCGTCTGGATAGACTGGTTTACTGTCTTTTGGTGCGGTGAATCTCAACTCGGGCACATAGGGCTCGTTGGGATTGCGGTCTCGTTCGTGGGGTAGAATACCCAAGGAAATCGTCCCAAAACCGGCATGGACGGTAGTAAAACGACCGTCTCGCGAAGTGTGCATGCCATGCGAGTTGATTCCGAGCATATAGTGTGGTCTGGTCTCTGGATCTGGGAAGATTTCCCTATTGACTTCCTCGATTACCCCCATGCCATTTTGCAGGAAACACACCACAGAGTCTTTGTGCAACCTGTGCTTTACAGAAGAGATGGCCTGCAGAACAAACGGGGCTTTTGAGCAGATGATCAGCGAGCTGATAGGTTCGGTTGATTCTCCAGGCAAAATTCGAGGCCCTCCTGGCGCATCTACAGAGGAAGCATTCAAGCCCACCTCTTGACCATGGTATCGGACACGCGGTATTGCTAGTTCGGCGTCGTAACCGTCCCTTATCTCTGCATCACCTTCGGTGACCAGCGTCAGCCTTTGTTGCGAATTGTTCCATTCGTTGTACTTTTCCCAACCCCCAAAGATCAGCGTTACTGGAGGTGCATTCGGTATTCCACGTAGGGCATGCGCAATGAATTTGCCCACATTTCCAATGCCCATTACATGAATCCGGCGGTCGAGTACAGGTTGTCTGCGGTAGAAGTCGGCTGTGTTGTGAGAAGTTGGCGAGGGGACGGATTGATCTGATCTATCCTTGCTGCATCTTGTAAGTCGTGGTGGTTCTAGAGCAACGCCATGAATACGGACCCATCTGCCAGTTCGTTTTGTGCGCCCACACTTTCTGACTTCTTCCGGCTCGTCATGAAGCCCCTCGTCTGATAGCAAGCCACCCGGCTCGCGCAATTGCTACCGGAGTCGCATCTTCTTCTTATGTGTGGTATCCGAGGCCGAAGCCTGGGGAGGAATTGTGAAACAGAGGAGAAAGACAGCTTGAATGATTTGCAATTCACATGTGTATATTGCGACCAACTCTACAAAGGGCGAAGGCAATTTCAGAGTCGGCGGAGGTGAGTGAATGACGCTATGAGCTATCCAACGTTTGGATGCCGGAGCTAGCGCGGGTTTACGCTCGGCCCGCAACTTTTCTTTGGCTTGTGTTTCCAGACCGCGACTCCAACGACTTCACCCGCACTTGTCGCGAATTGTCGCAACCTCCCAAGACACGAGCTCGGTATTCGCGACTACCATCATATCATCATGGATCCGCAAACAGACCTTCCCGACCTCGTCGAGGACCTGGAAGTCAACATCGACGAGCTCACCACAGCACTCGAGCCTCTACTAGCAACGCCGTTGCACACGACCGCGTCATCCCTCCCGCTACTGGACAAGGCAGAGTTCTACTGCATGTCTGCATATGCCGTCGAGGCGATCCTCTTTTCCGTGCTCAAGGCCTCGGGCGTCAATGCGATGGAGCACGATGTCTTCAAGGAGATTGCGCGCTTAAAGCAGTACAACAGCAAGATCAAGGACATCAAGGACAGAGGCATAATGGGTAGTGCTGAAGGCAGGGCGCGACTGGATGTAGGCGCAGCCCAGAGATTCATCAAGCATGGACTGGCTGGCAACGACAAGTACGATCTCGAGAGGCAGGAGCGCATAGCAAAGGAAAAGGCCCGAGCGCACCTGAAGGCCCAGAAGATCAACAAGAAATTCGACGATGAGGGCAAGGAGATGGAATACAAGGATGCGACACCAAAGAAAAGGGCTGTCGGCGAAGTCGACGACCAGCAAGAGTACTCGGATGATGAGGTAATGGAAGGTCTAGAGGAAGCAGAGCCGGCGACCAAGAAAGCCCGCGTTACTTCAGCCGATGGCACGGAGATCGACTCGGAAGCCACATCGTCCAGCCAGACAACGTCAAAGAAGCAGAAGAAGGAGACAAAAGCCAAGAAGTCAAAGACGAAGAAGGCTGGGAAGAAGGCAACACAGAGCGCGGAGAGCACCGAAGCCGACGCCGATAACAAGGAGGACGACAGCAAATCGCAAGCAGAACCCTCGCCCGAAATCGACACACCACAACCCAAGAAGCGCGGCCGTCCCCCCAAGAAGGACAAAAAGGCAGCAGCAGCACCAAAAGCCAACAACAAACAAGACTCGGACACAATCGACGTTGTCGCGACACCGACCCAACAAGACACAGATGTCGAAGCAACGCCCTCAAGAGCCGAGGAGCGCGTCACAAGAAGGAGGAATACGAGGCTTTCGACGCAGAACTTGTTGCAGGACGAGGAGTCTGTGGTTCCGACGCCGGATGATGCTCCTAAGACGCGTAGCGAGACTTTTACTGCGCTGCTTGATGGGTCGTTGAGTGAGAAGCAGAAGAAAGGGAAGACTGGTGGTAGAGGGGGTAAACGGGGTGGGAAGGGGAGGGGGAAGTGATTTAATGGGCGACGTTATGGGAATATAAAAGACACCACGGGATTCGTTCTAGTACGGATCATGCTGTGCGAAAGCTTTCGCAAAGTGCCGACGGGTCGGTGCACTGATTCCAGCTTTCGCATATGTTCCAAAAATTCCAGAAGTATGACTTGCTTCTCTTACACTAATACGTTCATTATCGACCTTGAAGGAAGACATGCATAGAGGCAGGACATATAGTCGGAAAGTTTTCCTATGGCAATGATACCCACCCCAGCATTACTCAAAAGACCTCATTCAGATTCCTTCGCGTCTTGTTCCTGTTTTCCACCTGTCATATGAAAGCGTCATCGCTTGGCATAGACGGGCGCAGCTTCCATTGCGTCTACGTGCCACTCGTGTTACCGGTACCCTGGTTCGCTTCTTGGCTGGATTCTACAACTGTGCCACATGGGCTACGCATAGGCCGCGACAAAGCATTCCTTTTACCTGGGTGCCGTTGATGTTGGAGAAAGAACGTCACTAAATAGGGCTCTGGATCTGCTAACATGTAGCCAAGTTCCCTTCGGGTTACATTGATATTGTAATTCCATGGTGGCGAGTAGGATCAGAGCCGATGCTCGGGTCCCATCCTCGCATATTGAGGCTGAACAAAGCTTCTGCCATAGGCCAGCCTCGCTCGACTACACCATGAAGAGCAGCCACTCTGGAACAAAATGCCAGCCCAAGGCTGTGTACATGCAGTAGTGAGTTGTTATTTTTGTTGATCTCGCAAGATCGGTGGTCTTCTCTCATCTCTTCCTTCCCTCCCTGTCTTTCTTCCTTCTTTCCTCACATTTCGTCCACTTCAACACTATCATGGAGAGTACTCAGAGTCTCCATCGCGAGGCAAGTCAATCTACATTGTCGATCCATGTTGAACCCAAACAAGAGTCAGTATCGACGGCGACGCCCCTCCTTGACCTCAAAGATGCAACTCTTATCCCACAAGGCTGGCCAACATCGCCGAGCCGTATCAAACATCCTGTGTCTACAATGCTGCTGCATGGAGCACTTGACATAGCTTTGTTTGCGTCCTCCGCATGCTTCCTGGTCTTCTCATTGGTAGTCATGCATTATAACGACGCTCTGACAAGTGAGAATCCAACGGCTACCAGCGTTCTGACAAGAGCTACTAAATATGTATGTATCCACGCATAATGATAACGATGGATAGAAACTAACGCTATAAACAGGGACCTACCATCTTTCCGCTCCTCTTTGCCTCTGTTATTGGGCGGGCAACCCACGCAATACTTCTCTGGCGGCTAGAGAAGGGCGAACGGATTCAAATCCTCGATACGTTGGCTACAAGTACATCTCTTACCGCCACAGTCACCTCACAGATTCAACTCCGCCAGCTGAGTGTCTTGAGTGCATTGCTCATTGTTATATGGGCACTATCACCGATTGGGGGTCAAGCATCGCTCCGGCAGATGTCTGTTGAGATGATGTTGAACCGCAGTGATTCAACATTCCGATATGTAGTACCAGGCAAGATGTTCTCGCACGGGGGTTCAGGGTACTCGACTGTGAACAACCTTTTCGTCAGCGCCTTGTACGCTTCCCCGAGCACCAACGCTTCTACCGTCGATTTATGGGGCAACGTCAAGATACCCAGAATCGAGCACTACGAAGACATAGCAGAGCCAGACAGTGACGGTTGGTTTGAGACCAGATTAGAGGAACATTACTTGGCTGCCTATACGTCTTTTGTGGGTATCACCATTGATGGTGCCCAAAATAAGACCACAACAACCGACTATGATTTCCATTTACAAACGGAGTATTTTCACCTAGCATGTTCTTCCATCAATGACACGAAGACCAGCTTGCCTCCGGATGCCAGGAATGTAAGCGGCCAGGGCGGTTTCTTCTGGTGGTCGGGGAATGACATGGAGAACAGATGGAACAGAACACTTGAGACACTAAAGCCCTTTAATCTGTCCTACAACCCAGGCTTGGATTCTGAGGGTTGGAAATTGAAACCTGATGGTGTTTCCTGCTCGGTGAAGAATAGCTATGTGGAGGTTGAAGTTCTGTGTGCTCTAAATTCGACCTGTCGAGCTGTTAAGGTCCGCCGCTCGCAACTGCCGCAACTTTCATCCGCACTCACTTTTATGGACTTTGATTTAGAAGATTTCATGGCAGCGTTTATGTCAAGTATAGGTGGCAAGAGAGGAACTGCTCTAGCCAGCCCCCTCGGCAATTACCTGACGGATCCTTCACTCTCGATCGCACATGAGACCATAGTCGCCATATACGAAGACCCGAAGAACACAAAGATATCCGATAAGGCCTGGTCGGAAAGAATTGGCCAGTTGTTAAATTCGTACTGGACCTGCGCATATGGTAGCTATAGTGTGACGGGCGGAATTCTCAACGCGACTTCCTATTTCTGGGATACAAACATCACATTTGTTCCGCCCAAAGTTGACTTCGACAGACCTGATTCTGCAGACACATATAACTGGACTTCTGATATGGACCTAAAAACAAAAGTGTGGTCAACTCAAGGCAACAAAACTGAGCACATCGAGGTGATCGTAGCCCATAAGTCCTGGGCCATAACACTCGCCATCGCATCACTCGTCCTCATCGCATTCAGCATCGTGACACTCCTGGTTCGCCACTTCCTCACCAATGGCCCAGACATAGCGATGAACTTCTCCAGCCTGGCCACGAGGAACAATAATCACGTACCGATTCCCGCTGGTGGATCGTTCCTCCCTGCTTCGGACCGGTTCAGACTGCTCAAAGATCTGAGACTCCGTTTTGCCGATGCGGAGGGCAAGTCTGACGTCGGAAATCTGGTGATTGCTGCTCAGGGCATCGAGAAAGCGGGATATTCGAGAGTTCGCAAAGGGCGGTTGTATGAATGACCGATCAGCATGTGCCGGCCTTTCATCTTGTGTTGCACGAACGGAAATAGCGCTGTGCAACAAGATTGTCAGTCGTCTAATAGTCTAGGTACGTTCACTCGCTTCTTATTCACTAAGTTCGTCAAGCTGACTGTGTTTGATGATAGTGAGTAGTTGGTTGATGATGAGCATCTCAAAGTCCTTTAAAGAATAAGCGTTTCAATGGAAGGTAATGGAGCGAGTGGGTATCTTTTACAATGAATAAACGTCGTCGATAAGGTACGGTATATATGATGTAGCCGCCGGTGAACAAGGGAGGCTTGCATTGCTTTCTAATACAGACAGCAGGGGTGCCGAAAAGAACACGGCTGATGATAATAATTATTAGAAGAGTGCTGTAGCAGTAATGCAGAAGTAGAGGCAGCGAGATGGAGTAGTTAGAATCACGAAACATGAAACTAAAAAGATAGTGAGTTACGGCTACAATGCCGCATCACTATACGCTGCAACGCCTTCGAGTCCTTTACAAGGAACAACAAGGAATTTCTCAAACGGAAGCAGCGTGACATGTGGCGACACCATCCACGCTTCCGTATAATTCTCATATGACAACGTCCGCTCCATCTCATTGCTCCAACACTGCGGCGAATGAAGATCACCAGAGTGCCACAACTCCGGTGATGTCGACACAGGTAGTTTTGCAATCGTAGGAAAATCGATACAGAAACCATGTATCGCTATGGAGTACACGGCATAGAACATGTAAACCGTCAAGACAGTGCGACGAATGCTCTCAGCGATAACCCAGGCGTGCCAGCCGTGGTCATTGTGACGCTCCGCTCGCAATCGTCTGAGTAGCTGTAACGCCCGAGTGGTCATTATGCCTCTTTGGAGGTCAACGAGAGCGCGCTGCTCGAGCCCTCCGTCGTACATACGTATCATCTGATACACCATGAGCGCCTGCAGCCGCGCCAACTCCTCGATCAGAGTCATGCCACCATCATCTCCACTGTTCTTCGCTCTGGCTATATCTACTCCCGACAATGAAGGCGTCTGGAGTAAATCAAATACCTCGGCATCGATGGCTTGGAACATGACATGTCGATTACTTTCGTTGAACAGGCAATACGTCGCCGACAGGCCCAAGGCCGTTCGGATCGCCGCCGGCATCACGCTACGATATAGCTCCTTGTGTAGAAACAGTGTTTCGCCGCGCATGGCCAAGTCGCGTGGACATCGCTTCAGCTCATTGATGACCCACTGCCAGCTTTCTGTGCTGCCCTCTACGCGCTGCAACTCACCAAGATCGGCGAGGAAACTCGGTATGCTTGATGTTGGCGATGTTGACGGTATTTGCGACGGGAACATAGCGGGACTGCATTGCTGACTGGTAAAGCTGAACTGGCTTCTTGACGTTGTAGCATCGTCCGGCTGTCGCATGTCGTCCAGTGGAAATGCAGATTGGTTGGGTTCAAAATCCAAAATGGTAGGATGGAGCATATCTGTAGCTGTAGAGACCCCATTCCCGGCTGTCATAAGAGTATCCACGAGGTCGTCCCTATCTGTGTTTTCGCTCTCTGTCGAGACTAAATGATCCGGCAGGCCTGGTTGGGCAATCATCGCATAAGCATAATGGCAATCCTTCTTGGTCCTCCGACAGGATGCGCATGTGGGGTAATCTCGATTGCATTTCCGACGGCTCTTGAAGCAAGCATTGCAGGACTTGCGTCGTAAAGACATGTTGATCTATTTTCCCTGGAAACGATAATGGGAGGCCGATGTGCCAAGAGACATCATCTTACAAGCTTCCGAAGAGTGTTGAGTCATTTTGCTTTGGTCATCCATCCATCCATCGCGGCGCAGCGTCAGATTACCAGGCATGATAGCCGCTGATAACCACCGCGTCCGTGCACTTGATACGTACAGTTATCGGGCTACTTATTATGTTTCTCTACGTCCTAGGTAGCAAGATATATTTAGATCCAGAGAGACCCTTGCACTGTATCCCTTTGAAGCTTATCGTATCTGGAGACACGAGAACCAGACGATAACCAACATGCCAACTAACCTGGCCTTGGTAACATCAATGCACCTGCATCACCAAGTAAGAAATATATATGACATCTCGCAACAACAACAACACTTCATTCCATCCCATCAATCCAAGGCTTCAACGCCGCCAGCCCAATAACAACCGCCTCCTCCGTCCTAATCGTCCTGCTCCCCTGCTTGGGCACCAAATTAACCCAAGCATCAAAAAGCTCACTAGCCATCGACTTGTCCAGCCCCTTCTCCGCTAGAACAGGGTCATTAGCCACAGCCGGCTCTATACCCGCTTGACCACCAAATACAATGAGGAGATGTTTGAAAGAATTGGGAGCCTTTACTGTTGTTGTCGCAGACCTGTCGCTACCGGCGTCGTTGCCATTACCAGAGAAGAGCGAGTAAACCGACTGACCACGTTCCGAGGTTCCAATCGACATGTCGTAGCCATCTGGGTATTCGCAATCGGAAAACACGGCGCTGATGGACGGGGCGCGTCGGACGGTGTAGCCCCAGTAATAGCCTCCTTCCTCGCGAGGGAGGCTGGCTGCACACGCAGTAGCATCTAGATTGTCGCATTCCAGCTGCGATAAATGGGGCCAGTTGGGCGGTTCCTCGGCGTCTGTAAAGCGGACGGTTGTGCGCATGCCTTGTTCGACAGGGGCTTCCTTGGGTACGGGGACGCGGATTGGGTACGGCAGACCGCACTTGACATATGCGTACTCTTGGTCGTTGTCTGAAGACGACGGCGACTTTTTTGTTTTTTTGTTGTTACTCTTAAGTGTGTGCGATGATGATGTGGGTGCAGGTGCAGGACCGACAAACACGCCCTCGCGGTACCGACACCACTCGTGACTCCTCAGATGATGCGGCATATCCATACTGGGCAGATTACCAACCCACTTGAGATTCTGATGCTCCTTGAAGATGCTCATTCGGGGATCCTCGGCATCGTACCGGAGATGGGGAGGACACTCGGCATAAGACAACAAGTGGTAGAGGAATTGGTCGGGATTCTGCCAGGCTTCGTCGTGTTCCATGATGGAGTCGAGAACTTGTTGCTTGGTGCGTCCTTTGCGTATGTACTTTGGATCCACGACTCTGGTGTCAACGTTACTTGGGTCATCGTCATATACGACGATTTCATCGACGCAGTAAATGGCGGCTGCGCGGGCGATTCGTCCGACTTGGATGGTCTTGTGATCAGGCTTCTTGGCGTTTAGAGTCCAGCTACCGGGCAGGGCAATAGTAACGGTCCAGTCGCGACCTTTGGTAGGATTAAAGATGGCAGTGGGTTTGGAAGTATCAATGTGTTCTATATGTTGTTCTTGAACTTCGCCCTTTCTCTTCTTGGCAGGACTGGCGTTGTCGTAAGAGTTTTGATGAACAAGAACAGATGCCGACGCTTTGCGCTTCTATCACAAGGTCAGGATCCAATTTTGCCCAAACCCCAACATGACTTACTTTACTATGGTCTGCCATGATCGCAGGAAGATGTGAAACAGGCCGGTGCTACGATGTCGAAGTGGAAGCCGCAGATATCAAAGCTGCTACTTTTTGTCCTGCATTAGCGCGATTCGCGTGATCCACCCGCGCATGCCTGTCATCATCAGCCCTAGGCAACCTGCTGCAATGCCGCTCAGGCAACTGCGACGGCGCAACCCGACCACAATACAGACAGACTCTCCCACCATTCCGACACCTCCTCTCCTCCCCCACCACCGTCACAGTCGCATCACCCGCCCTCATCAAACCCACTTTACTTGACCAACCTGCACACCCCAAGATGTCGGGCCACAAGTAAATGCATCCGCCCCATCTATCGCATCCACCAATCCGCTAACGACTCTAGATCACCCACCCCTCCTCTCACAACACCCACGACATCCACCACGCTCTTCACCTTCCTCGCTCTCTACCTTACCACCCTCTTCTCTCTCGATACCTGGGCCGCTGCACGGGGCTCACCTTACCGCGCACCAGGCAACACCTCCTCCTTCTACAGGCCGGGCGCCACGCCACCGGCGCCGGATAGTTACCAAGGCGGTATGCATGGGCGGGGGAACGCTGGGCCTGGAACGGGAGGAAGGGGAGGGGGTAGAGATGTCGGGAGGGTTGCACAAGCGAGAGATTCTAGGCCGCCGATTAAGATGGGTGGGAGTGCTGCATGTGGTGCTTGTATGATTTAGAGAAGATATGCAACGGTAACAGGGCATTTCTCGGTTTGTAAATGTGTTTACAGATGGTGGTTTTCCACCACCAAGGCTGACTCTAGATGATTGGTGTGGTTTTTGTGAGTACGTGTATAACTGCCTACTACAAGTGCACTGCCATCACTAGAAAACCGCAAACGTGATTCATATCAAAAAATACATTCATTGCTCCCTTTCGCGCCATGCTACTCAGTGATGCGAACGAAACTAACTATGCTCCCCGCCTCACATTTGTACTCATCAAAGTAATCTTCTTTCCCTTCTTCTTCTTCCCGCCAGCCTGCTTCTTCGGCGTCTCTTCACTTTCACCCAGAGACATGGCTTGTGCTTGGGCAATCATGTCTTCTTCGGCAAGCAGATCCTTCTCCCAGCCCTGTAGCCATCCATCATCGCCGTCGTGATGATCTTGTGGCCCGAGAACGGGGGATGTGCCAGCAACCACCGCGGTACCCCATACTGTCCGTGGCGCTGACGGGCTTGACGAAGGAGATGCCAATGAAGCGAAACCATCGCCCCGGCGTGGTGGCCAGGGCGGCGACGTCGAAGGGTTGTCTCCGTCTATCGTCGCATGTGCGTCAGACATGCTGCCTGATGCTAAAGGCTGGAAGTCGTCGGCGGAGAACCTCTCCGTCATGCTCGGGCGCCTCCTGCGCGCAGATGCAAACTCGGCGTATTCGGCCTTTTCCGCACGTTGCCGCGCCTTCTCCTCCTTGGTCTCTTTTTCAGTGTGCTTCTTTCGCCTCTTCTCAATCTCGGGCCTGAAGCGCTCCAACACTTCCGGGGCGACAGTGTCGGTCCAATCACATTCGAGAAAGCCAACCTCGCAGCCATACGGTAGATGCGCCAAATACTTTGTGCGCTTCCGCAACTCATCGTCAACTACATGTCCTGTAGACACGTGCTCAACCCGAGGAAGGATCGTTGAAGGAAATGACGCAAAATTGCCGAAAGCCGCTTTCAAGATGCGAATGTCTAATGGTGATAGATAGTAATGCAGTAATGCTTGGTAAAAGAAGTACTCGGATGGCGTCTTGTGGTGCTCGTGTTGTTGTCGATTGCGAAGCTCCGCGAGCGTAAGAGATATCCCATGACTTGCCGCAGAGGAGTGCGATGACATGGACACCGTCCTGTCCTTGCTTTGAGTAACATCAGCCTCGGAGGCGTTCGGTATTGGGGTGAAATCCTGGCCAGACTTGGAAGCGTTCTGTATCGTGTACATCTCTGGTGCGGCACCCTCGTCGAAAACGATTGGTGCTCTCTTCATCTTCGGTTCTGCTGGTTTGACTGGTTCTTCTGGCGGGTTTCCGATTCCCTTTAGCTTTTCTTTGGCATCTCGTATATTTTTGATTGCCTTTTTCGTCCACTCCATGCTGTCTTCGGCAAACATGACCTCATCTTCTTTTCCTTGCTGCTCAAGCTTCAGAATCTCCTGATCGAGTTGTTCTAACATGTAGTCCTCCCCGCCTCGCATCACACGGGCGTAGTCGGTAACCTCGGCAGCATGGTACCAGGGAATATCCTCGTCTTTACTCAGAGCATCCGCTCCATCACGAGGCATAGCCAGGGTGCTTCCAGCGGATCTGACAACCAAGCGAAGTACTACGTCGCCTCCCTCTCTGGGAGGCTCACCCTCCTGTCCTGTGTACCAGCGCACTGGTCTAGTTTCAGATGCATATATGGTGTCGAAGCACAGCGGGCACTTCTTTGAACGTGCCCTTTTCTCGGGAGCCTTGCCCTCGTCTTCGGAATGCATGTAGCGGATGAGACATGGGAGACAGAAGATATGGCCACATCTGGCCATCCTCGGGGCTACTGGAGTCCCTAGGCAGATAGGGCAGGAGGCCTCTTGTGAAAGCTCCGATGCCAATATCTGCAGGACGTTGTTCCAGTCCAGGTGGATATCAGCATCGACGCTTTGCGCGCGATAATCGCCGCGCGGGTCTACGATAAAGCGGTAGTTGGCGTGCACATATCTATCCAAGGTTAGCTGAGCCCTCTACAGCGTTCTCGGGCCGCTGGAACTCACCTCGCCTTGTCGACGGCGTGGTAACCCGAGCCAAGACCCCAGGTCGGGTTGCGCCGATAGTTCCTTGCATAGCCATGCGACTGGTGGTTGGTTGGGCGTGGCGGCAGACTAAAGTTCATGAGGTGGGTAATAGACGTCTGCCCCTTGCGATTGTTGAATGGACGCATGGCGAGAGACTCGACAATGGCATCCTCGTCCGTCTGCCTGAATCGCTTCGAGCCTTTGTGCTGCTTCTTCTGCTGCTGCGTGTTCCGGGGAGTGGGTGATGATCGCGCCGGCGCGCCACTACCCCGCGGCTGTGCGAAGAAGCTACTGGTACTGATGGACGGTGTCTGGTTCTGGGCGGGTGAAGCGGGTCCAGAAGGTGCAGAAGCCTTGGACGAGGACACGACGGGTGGGTTGCTAGACATGACTCCCAGCTAAGGGCTCACGATAGCGCGTCGATGACGATGACGACGTCGGCCAGAGTTTCTGTTTTGGCGGGAGTAGCCGGAACTACGACCAGGATAACAGAGACAGGACTGAGCGTCTCCGACGGCAGGCCAGGGATGCTGTCTGCTCAGCTATTGCGTACGGTGCTGGCGCGCGCAGTACTGGCTGATGTCCGGCTTGCGTGCGACGCGAGAGGAGATGCAGGGTGCTGATAGGACGAACGTCGATATGGCGAGGAGAGAAAAACAGAGGAGGAAAGGGCAATATGGGGGTAGTAGTGTGTTGATGCGAGTGTAGGCGTCCCCAAGAGGGTGACTTGGAGGGGACAAGAATCAGAAGGTGGAGTGGCGATTGACAGCCTAGGTAATAGACATGACGACGTGCAATCACGTGGTTCGTGCGGTTTGCGGTCCAACTCGCCCACCTGCAACGTCTGGAACAGCTGGCCTGCAACAAAGATTGCGTTGTGAAGACGTAGAAATTGAAGACCAGCCAGCCAACTTGAGCTGATGGATTTCAAGACAAACGTTGTGCAGCACAGCGAATGCCGCCGCGGTGCTTGGGGGTAAACCTTGGGATCCATCTCTGACGACAGGGTCTCCGCACAGACGGTTGCGATTGCCCTTTCGGATCGGCTTGGGACTTTGTCTACAACCTCATCCCAATCCACCCTCTGCACTCTGCACCCCACCCATCTCCTTCGCGGGCAGCCTCTGCTGCGCTCATGTCATCCTGATACCATGACCCCGCGGTCGTCTATTCGCCCATCCACACCTCAACCCGCCTCGCCTACCGCCGTCGCGCGACCCTGCACCGCATCATCCAAATAATTATCCGCGCATCTCTCTACGCCGCATTGTCGCCCATTGCCATCACGCCGGGCGCATCTCCTTGTCGTTACAAGACAAGATTGTGCTAGAGGCAGTCGCACTCTCCCCGTTGCCTCACAAGTTGGCTGCTTGGTCTCCAGCCGGCGCCGACTGTGGAGGCAACACCGCGTCTGCCGCTCATGATGCCCGGCCCTTATATGCCTGGTAGGAGGCAGGAGCAGCAGTACTACCACCACCATATCCCGCCCCAGACACACTCGCCCGTCCACCACAACCCCTATGCCGCCCCTTACCACCACCTCC
>QPFE01000039.1:0-88378 GCA_003574525.1 Alternaria sp. MG1 | reverse complement strand
ACCCCGCAATCCATCGCATTCAAGCCCTTCTATCCGCCTCTACCCTGGCTGTCCGTCCCCGACTCAGAGTTCCCGGCGCGCGCTGCGCGAGGGCGGAGAAGGCGAAGAGCCCCCGTGTCTACCGAAGAGCAGGCTTTGGCGCTCCCCTCACGCGAGCAGGCTGTGGATGAGGATGACGCCAACGAATTTGAGCATCACACTGAGGGCGATCTGACTCCAACTGAAGAGCCTGAAGAATCACAGGCTTCGACTATTGCGGGGCCCTCGGACGCTGAAGTCGATACCCCGTCTACCTCACATCCGCCTTCCGAGGCCGATTTGGCGCAATCTATCACACCGTCTACTACAACACCATCCGCCGTGCAGTCGCCTGCGCAGCCCTCGGCTACCGTCAAAAAGCATGCCCGCAACACCACGATCCCCGCCGTACCCCGCATCCCTGTCAAATCCGCAAAAGCACCAAGTGCGGCTTCTACTACACAACAGTCGGGCAAGTCGCCCGCTGCGACTCGCAGGGAGTCGACGCAGGCTGAAGACGCAGTGGCGGCGACACCGGACGCCGGCGCAAACGCCGAGGAGATGCCATCAGCATCTCCGCCTAAGCCGGCAGCGCCAAAATCATGGGCAGAGTTGCTTCGAGCAAAGAATGCTCCTGCTACAGCGCAGCCAGCTCCTGTGCCCAACGGCGCTGTTGCTGCTCCCAATGGTCCAGTCGTGCCGAAAAACAACACACTTGCCGATATTCTGGCGTCTTTCTCAGTCGATTCAGGAAAAAAGGTTTCCTTCATCGAGCCTCGTGGTCTGGTAAACACGGGTAACCTCTGTTATATGAATTCGGTATGTCTTGACCTGTCGTCGCCCTGAGTCCTCTGCTGATATTTGTCCAGATTCTTCAAGTACTTCTATTCTGCGTTCCTTTCTACGACTTCCTTGATCAGGTTGCCAAGCGCGCTGCTCATAGCTTCAAATCTGAGACACCTCTTGTTGACGCTATGATCATGTTTCTACGCGATTTTCGACTCATCGACTCTGCGAACAATGTCGAACAACTCCGACTCCGGCTGAAAGGCAACGAGCTTGAGCAGTACGGCGACCCACTTACGCCCGAGTACGTTTACGATGTTATCAAGCGTTTGCCTCGTTTCGATAATATGAAGAGGGGTCAACAAGAAGATGCTGAGGAGTTTCTGGGGTTCTTGCTTGCCGGACTGCACGATGAGTGCGTGCACATCATCAAGAGTGGGAAGCAGAGCCAGCCCGCAGAAACCAGTACATCACCCAATGCTGAACGCTCAGGATCTATTGACGGCGGCTGGGAAGAAGTCGGACATAAGCAGAAGACCGCTATCACGCAGAACTCTGGTGCCATTGACATTGAGAGCCCGATCACGAAGATATTCGGTGGCAAGCTGCGCTCGGAATACAAGAGACCCGGTGAGAAGCCTTCCGTTACGTTGGAACCGTACCAACCGCTTCAACTTGATATTGGCGAGTCCAACATCAACAACATCTCCGATGCCCTCAAGAACTTGACACGTCTGGAGACATTGGACGGTGCGGCTCGCGGGGCCAAGGCCTCTACAAAGCAAGTGCACATTGAGACTCTCCCACCAGTCTTGATACTTCATTTAAAGCGCTTCCACTATGACGAAAAGGGACCACAAAAGATCTGGAAGAAGATTGGGTATCCCCTAGAGCTAGAGCTTCCTAAAGAGGTCTTCCCGCCACACAAACGAGGCAGCTATCAGATTCAAGGAGGTTTCCCGCGTTACAGGCTCACTGGCGTTGTGTACCACCACGGCAAGAATGCGAGTGGCGGTCACTATACCGTCGACCTTCGACGTCAGGAGGGCAAGGAATGGATCCGTATGGATGACACCATCATCCGTCGTGTCCGCGCAGAAGAAGTCGCAGAAGGCGGTGCCGAAGAGGATCCCAAGGTCCTGGCTGCCGCTCTCGAACAGCACAAAAGCGACGCTGGTAAGAGCAAAAACTTCTTTGCCCAGATCGACATGGAAGAGGAGGAAACCGACAAGGGAGGTTGGAACCAGGTCAACGGGACAGAAAAGCAAAAGGATGGGGCCAAGAAATGGGCTGTCGCCGTCAACGGTGCGGCGACACCCAACTCAGCGGGTAAGAGGACGCCACTACCCAAGGAGAACGTGCGCGACAACAAGGTGGCATACATCTTGTTCTACCAGCGTATCGAGACTTGAACCAAAACCAAAACATGTAGTGAAATGGTCTAGCTAGGTGGGGGTATGATGATCCAGCGTTCACATACACACACGAACCATCTTTGACATGTCAACACAAAAGTTTACTGCAGCATCTACGACCTGGGAAGAAAACATATATGGGTCACGATATTTATGCCAACGACGCGTGGATCAATCACATGCATCGCGTCCTCACGCGGTATATGGGGGGAGGAAGAGTCAGGAGTAGTAACGTCACGTCGCATGAGAGATACCCCTTGTGATGTGTGTGGGGGGGTTTTTCTAGGATATGACGGAATAATAAAACAATTCAACATTTTCACCTCTTGCTTTCCATCTCTCTCTCCCTTGTGATCGGTATGACTGGGCTGCCTTTGATTTTGTCTGTATGGTGTTTTGATGGATTGCTTGGGAACATTGATGTACGTGAAGATTTTCTTTGTTGTTGTAATCTGGTGGAATTAGTGTGCTGAGGAAAAAAAAAAGTTAGTTGAGGATCTTGATCCAGTCTTGATAAAAGCAAAGGGTGGATGATGAGTGCGTGAGGCGGATAGGAGCTGGAGGGTCGAACTAAATATGATATTGAGGAAAGACTCCCTATGTTGCCTAGGTTGAGTTTTGGAGTGGGTTGGGGACACGGGGCGAGGGAGAGAGGGTAGAGATCTTTTGTAGCTTTGGATGATACACGACGGCCAAGTAGGTTTGGACGCGAGAGGAGGGTAGCATCAATTGGAGCAGAGAGAAGATGGGTATTACTCTACAGCGAGATAGCTATCTAATGCTATAGGGAAAAAAATATGAGTGGAATGGTATAACATCATAGAAGTAGACGTGAAGGGTCCACGTTGTTACAACCAGCACTTTTATCCATGCAGTCCACGGAATTGAAGTACAAGTCCTAAGATTGTGCGTTGAGATAGGTGACAATAGTGATCGAAGGGTACAACACGGGCCGTCCAATGTGCCCGCATTAGCGTTACGCGGGGAAGATACCGAAGATACCTCGGCTCCAACGCGCGCAAGCCCAACCATCATCCTTCCAGCAGCGACCATGTAGCATTTCATACCACTCCCGGTCGCCCCAGGGCTCCCTGTACCACTCAACTCCCCAGTCGAACAGCGACAACAAGCACGACGGCAGCGATCCTCCTCGACGAAACCTCTATCTCGACGCGCCGCTCTCCCATCCACCATGTCGTCCATCAAACCCCAAACAGCACCCCCTCCCACCACGCACGTCCTCCTCTCCTACCCAGCCGACTACGTCCTCCTCGTCACCATCAACCGCGAACGACAGATGAATTCGATTCCCTTCGAGGGCCACCTAGAAATGGGCCTCGTGTTTGACTGGTTCGATCACGAGCCCAATCTACGCGTCGCCATTGTTACAGGAGCCGGCAAGAAGAGTTTCTGCGCAGGCCAGGATCTCATTCAGCTCGGCAAGATACGGAGTGGGGAGCTGCAAACGAGTCCTGGCTTGATGAGGCATCCGTTGAGTGGATTTGGGGGGCTGAGTAGGAGGATGGGGAAGAAGCCGGTTATTGCTGCTGTTAATGGGTTTGCGCTGGGTGGAGGGTTTGAGATTGTTCTGGGCTGGTATGTTTTTCTCCGCTTCCCCCCTTTTCTCTCTTTCTTTTGTGCCTCCTCTGGGATGGAGATAGGGAGTGTAACTAATTCGTTTTCTTACAGTGACATGGTAGTAGCAGCACCACACGCAACGTTTGGTCTCCCAGAAGCACTTCGCGGCATCTTCGCCGGCGCGGGAGGCCCGCCCCGTCTCGTGCGCAACGTTGGACTACCCATCGCTTCTGAAATGGCATTGACCGGCCGGCCCATCACCGCACAGCGAGCCAAGGAGCTCAACCTCGTGAACCGAATATCGCCATCCCAGGACACCGTCGTGGAAGAGGCATTGAAGCTGGCGAATGAGATTGCGGCCATTTCACCCGATTCGGCAATCGTCACACGGGCAGCGCTAAAGGAAGCTTGGGAAACGGGAAGTGTGGAGCGGGCTACGCAGTTGACGATTGAACAGTATAATCATGGGTTGAATGCGGGTGAGAATGCGCTCGAAGGGCTAAAGGCTTTTGCTGAGAAGCGGAAACCGAATTGGCGGCCTTCTAAGCTGTAGATGTGAGATTGAGAGATGTTGGGCTCGCTGGATCTACGCTTTTGGCAGTAGGTAGCTTACCGTTTTCCACTTGCATTTTCCAAAACATTCTTCGGGCGTTCTTGCTCGGTGATAAGTGGCTAAGTCGTTCCTCGCAAAGACGAAACTTTGTCCGTCATCATGTATAATGACAAAATTTGGCAATGTTTTCCTATACAGGTACTGAGTAATTCCGCAGGGGCTAGAAGATCTAATAGATACAAGCTTCTTTTTACACTATTCGTCTACCCTCACATACATGAAGCTGATGGCTTCCATAGATCCCAGGGTAGTATCTCAGCGCCAGCCTTCTCGAGCTGAGATTCTACCTCTCCTTCGATAGCCCCCGCTGGCTTGTCACCGATGTCGTAAGTAGAGTGCGCACCCCTCAACAAGACGACATTGAACCCAGCGGCTATCGCACCTCTGCAAGTCGAAAGCACACAGCATTCGCTCTGTATTCCAAAAGCCACAATCGTCTCTACGCCCTCCTTCTTCAGCTGATCTGCAAGTTGCGGGTTGGACTCAAAAGCATCCCCTAAGAACGTTTGTCAAAAAAAATCAATAGGAATAGCATCAAACTTCAGGAGTTCCGTATTACTCACGGACGTTCTTTGACACCAGCGTTTCCCATCTGTCATTGTATCGTGGCTTGAACACGAGCTCCCACGGTTTGCTCCCTTTGACCAAAGATCCTTTCTCTGCAACCTCCTCATGCTGCACAAACACAATCTCCAAATCTGGTGTTCGTCCATGTTTGTCAGCCGAGTCGATGGCTTGACGTGCTCTTTGCAGGATACTAGTTCCGGCTTCCCGAATGCGCTCTGCGTGTGGTATCTCGGTCGTTGCATTTTGCGCCAATTCGACTTGTACGTCGATCACAAAAAGTGCTGTACGTGCCATGGCGGGCTCCGCGCTTTGGATATAGTGGTCGCGTTCTTTGTGACAGTCGGGAAGCCTTTGTAAAGTTGTGCATACCCATTGTAGGGTGTGTGAGTCATTGTATCAGAGGAGCTACGATACCGCGAGCGGAACGCTGGTAATGTCGCGCACAAGCTGCTTGATAGACGTCTTGTCGCCAATCTGCTGCTCTCTGCAGAGATGGAACTCAACTGGTATCCAGCAAAAGATGTCATTGGCATCTCAACGTACCCTTTCAATCTTCGCTTAGAAGCTGGGCTACTTCGGGTTACTGTCGTGGGGATCCTACGCTTACAACGATCTCACGGAATCGTCGCTTGCGCAAAGGGTGAGAACGGCCTTGCAAGGCACTGTAGCACCCGACGTTTACCAGCAAAACAGTGGCCGAGTTATCTCTCGCAAGGACGAAACTTCGTCCGTTGTGGTATATGAGGACAAGCTTCGGCAATGCTTTCCCCAGCACCCGACGTCAATCAGCGTCTTGTTGATCTCTCTAGCCAATAGTCGTGCACCAAGCTTCTGGAGGCTGTCTTGTCAAAACCCGATAGAGTTAGCACAGGATGCGGAAAAGCGTGGTTGTCGCATACAATCTACCTACCCCATAACCCCACCTTCCCCCGCATTATGGCATCCGGATGCCGCTAACTCAACATGATGTCGAGAACCCGACTGAGGGAAAATCCCTCGGTAGGCGCTATCAGAGGCGGATTATAACGTAGCATTTGTCGCTAGGATAATTAGTATTGACTCGGTTACATTGACATTGTATTGGAATGAATCTGAATCGTCTATCACTGACTTGCGCTGCGCGATTCGAAAAGGAGCTAACAGGCTTGCTTTGACATCATACTTGTTCTGCCATGGTGGACCGACGAGCTAGCGACGCAGCTCCTCCACTTCAGACGCCCATTGCCCCCGTTGCAAAGCGGAAACGACGTGCCTCCTGCCTGGGAGAACAAGAGCGACGCGAGAGAAAGAGAGCTATTGACCGCGAAGCCCAGCGCTCGCTAAGAGAAAAGACCAAAACGCATATTGCAGAGCTGGAGCGAACAATACAGATACTCCGAGATCAAGATCGTAATGGAGCGACCGCGAGTCTACTGTCTGAGATTGATAGCCTGCGAGTGGAGAACGAACGGCTGAGAGATGTAATCGATAGCGTCAAAAGCGTGGTGGGACTGGACTTTGGCGTGTCCGGTAAGACTGCTGCGACAGTGGTGCCGCGTCCACGGGCAGATGATGGTGGTGATGAAGGCACCTCCCCTGCTGCGACCAGTGCCGGTACGCATGCCTTTTTATCATTGACTCTTGATCCTGCGATGGCTCACTCTAGATGGTAGGCCATCAGTCACCTAAGCCATGCGCCATCTCGTCTAGCAGTGCGACGAAACCATGTCCATCAACACCCATCGATCAAGCAACAACTTTTGTTCCGTCTGCGGTCAAGCGACCGCTCGATCTCGATGGCATGACGGTCATGACAGATCCGCATCCACCGGTAATGCTGGCGAACCAACGTCAACAAGTCGAAATGGAGCTCGACCTCCAACCAGTTCGAGAAAGCTCAGAAGAAGGGGAAGTAGAAGACTTACCCTGGGGCAATGCACCAGCAACAGCGACCTGGGCACCCATGATGGAAGAAGTACGCTCTTCTGTGTCTATTCATCGTTTCCCCTGCCGACTAACCTGCTCTTTCTACAGATCTTCGGTCCAAACTGGCGTTGTCCCTCGCCGACTATCCTCCACATCGGCAATCCAGACAACCCAACCTCGAACTTTTCATCCATCTGCCCCGTCTGGAAAAAGAGCAACGAACTCTTCGGCAAAGTCTTCACCTATCATCATCGTTCCCCAGGTGCCACGAGCAGCTCTTCTTCCTCCAACAACAGCCTAGTGCGATCTGATACTGCAGAAGCAGGACTGCTTTATCTAGGCATAAAACAGGGTTGGGATAACTTACCTTCACTGGAATGGATGAAGAGCCCAGCACTCACGATTTTGAAACAGGTTGATGAGCTGCTATTCAAGCATCTGCCCGACGTAGAGAGGTTGGCTGTGGCGTATAAGAGTTTCAAATTGCTCAGGGTACGTTGACATTCACTTCGAATATTGGGGAGGCATGGAAAAAAAAGTCGGAAGCTATAAGACGGGAAGCTAATACAGAAACAATCGTGCAGTATTATCTCAACGCGACAAAAGAAGAATTGGATAAAGTGCCGCACTGGCTTCGTCCAAGGTAAACTACCCACCCTAACCATCTACACTGTGTTCTCACTCATCCATCCCCCAATCGAGCCAAGTTACCCCTAACACCCACGTCTCCAGTTTCTCACAATCATCGACCTCTCACCCCATAGCCCTCGATTTCTTCGCCTGGCCCACCATCCGCTCCCGCTTACTCAACCACCACACCACGATCTTCCAAACCAGCGCAGGTGCCGATCTTTCAAGCTGCTACTCGCGCTTCCTGCGTTTCGACTGGCCGTTTGCCTTTGAAGATGCTTTCTTCCTTGACGAGGATACTGGCACGCATTACCCTAGTCCGCTGTTTGAGCGCTATCACGGGGACTTGAAGTATTGGTCGGTAGACGAGCAGTTCTTCGACACATTTCCAGAGATGAGGGGCGATATTGAGGGCGATCAGAGAAACGCAAGCGCAGGGAAGGTGTAGAGGAGAGCATTCGTGTCTTGACTTCATGCGCGATTTCCTGTTTCGCGGTCATGTTTACAAAGATAAGTGGTTTGGTAGATGATGGTACGGAGATTGATAAAAGAAATCGTTCTTTCTAGAATGCATGTCTACAAATTGTTTTATACAATACAATGCTCGATAGGCCTAGCGATAGCTCATCTACAACAAGAGCGCCACTTGAACGATGCTATGAATGCAGGCTTGGTAAAGACACTTGCAGCTTTCTCCAATATTCCCAGTCCCACATACTTCTCTCTGCTCTCTCCCAAGTCTACAAGGTACCCTCGCCCAAGCACCTTGGGAGAGGAACTGTGTCGCCCACGCAGAGGCTAGTAACACCATCAACCCACTCCATGCTGTCGTATTGCTTTGACGTGAACGAGTCAGCCTGGTAGTAAGACAGCTCTCCATCACCGCCAATAGTACCGCTCCAGACATTTCCACTCGCACGGTCGGTCCACGGGTTGGTGACGAAAGCGCCGTACTTGCCCTCGGGCACCGTAGCAGTGAAGGTCTGCGTCTGCGTCGTCTGCCACGACTGGCTGTAGTCGACCGACATGGCGACCTGGAGGAAGTCCTTGACCAGCGTCAAAGTGCTGCTCATGCCGACGGAAATGGTGTTGCTAATGGAGAAGCCAGAGGCGACGGCAATGGTGGTCGGTGCTCCCTTGGTCACCTGGCTCACCTGCACGTCCCAGCCGAGGAAACGCGAGTTGGGGTTGGGAATGATGATTTGGGTATCGCGCTTGAGTGTCTTCTTGGCCGGCACGTTGGTCTCGTTACCAGAATAGTGGTTCGCGTCGAGGTAGGCGGGCTTGGGCGGTACCGCGCCTGACTTGCGCGCAGCTTCCAGCTCTTCAAAGTCGGAGCGCTTCATCACGGTGAAGCGGCCGTTGCCGTGGAGGATAACGTCATTGATGCCGATGTTGACGGGTGCGGGAGCAGCCGCGATCAGAGCGGCGCTGGAAGCGAGGGCGAGGAGAGGAGTGAAGTGCATGGTGGCGGGGGTTTATATACAGATTATGATTCAACGAATGTGGGAACTCTGTCAACAAAAAGAGTGAATGAGCGACTTGTGAGGTTGGTGAGATGAATACTCGTCGTCCGGAAGACTAGGAGTACTTATCGTCAAGACATGCTAGCAGTGTGGCACCACTTTGACCGTCCCGGCGGTACTAGTAATCGTTACTTGGAGTCTGAGACACGATCTGCAAAGTTCAGTATTCTTTTAGGAAAATCCACGTAGACAAATTACTTGGCAGGGACTGATAAGGATCAATGGTGGTGGAGTGCTCGTTTTCAGGTAGTGTATTCATGTGCAAGGCTGATTGGCCGCATAGTCATCCGGTGATTTGTTGTCTCGAACTAGGAATAGGTCCTTCATGCCTAGCAACGGTACGTGTGCGTATACTAAAGTCAATCGTTCCTTGCAGCGGGACTTGCCAAGGGGGCCCGAGATTAATTCATGTGTGGTCCCCCTCGTGTACCAGAAACACGCTCGCCTCGTTCTTTCGGGCCGAAGCGCATGACGTACAAACAGGTTCCGGGTTCTCGGCACCCACCTGCAATAATATGGGGTATTGGGTTCCTGACTCTTAACAGAACACTTTGCTGGGTAAAGCGGTTCGGTTCACTTGCCGACTGGAACTGGAGTTGGGTTTATCGGCGTGTTCTTGCGTGGTTCGTTAATACAGTGGTGGCCCGACCACGTTTCACGAGCAATTGACGTTCGCCACAATTGCACCGAGAACGGGCGAAGGATTCTGGCTGTGCTGTTACAGGTTCAGGTGATGATAACGAAAGTAGGAGAAGGGGGGTGCAAGTTCTATAATCACTCTTGTTTTTGACTATTTATCCTGCCTCTGCACCTTTAATTTTCAAGGTCACCAAACTCACGCTCTTTTGAGTCTTGTATATACACCAATATCCACACTCGCTTCTGTCGTTACCTACGCTCTTTTTTCCAACTACTCTCAAATTTTAAAACATCATGCGTTTCTCCGTCGCCGTATCCGCTCTCTTCGTCCTCATGGGCTCATTCGTCAGCGCCGACCTTCACAAAGAGGGCCTCTGCATCGACAAGATTGGTGGCCAGTACGTGTACAACGCCGACGCAACAAAGAAGGCATGCGACGCATACCTCCAGCGAAACACTGGAGACAAGCAATGGGACAAATGCCCTGACTGCAAGATGGTAATGAAGCCGATTGATGATTACCAAATCCTCTGGAAACTAACACAATACAGACCGAAGTGGGCAAGCTGAACCTTTGCCAATCGCTGGAGAACCACATTGGTGGTGATGAGTTGAACTACTACTGCACGCAAAACGGCGCCGGCGACTCATTGGCATCCTAGAGATTAGGACAAGAGCATTGGTTTCGGTGGACTAGATGGACGTTTTGGGCTCTTCGTCTTGTTTCAGTGTTCGATGGATGCCATCTCGTAGAACGTTCTTAGGCATGGCTAATGTAATCCGATAAATACAATGATTGCCGTATGATCACACCTATTCCACCTGATGTCTTTCGAGCATCTCAATGTGTCTGTTACTGCGATTCTGCGTGAGCATGCGTGCATTTTGCTTGCTGTGACTTATTCGTCGTTTGGTACGGTTGGACGAGGTGACAGGAAGCGAACACAATATATTCACGGAAGAGATCAAAGTATTTGTCGACTGCCACAATCCCAAACCACGATACCCTCAGCCTGCGCAATCTAGATCCTAGACTTTGAAGCAGCTCTGGAAATGGCAAAATTCCATCGCGGAAAGTGCACATGTATGCCCTTGCTATTTCGGATAACAACTTCATGTACTGTGAGACCAACTAGCGTTCCGGCAGTTTTACCCGTCTGTCCGTAGTCTGAGGGTGAGATTTCGACGTCTTCGCCTCGTTTGAACCCGTGAGAATTGTCATCGTCGAAGGGAATTTCTGGTGCGGTAGTGGCGTCAAGAGTTCGCTTCCCCATTGTTTTCCCACCCAGCGCATTTGGCTTTGGTAGCGTCTCCTTCTTCTTATCGAGTTCTGTAACGAATCTCTTCACCCACGCAAACACCTTCGGATACTTCTTGGCATTGAAGTGCTCCGCGGGAAGGCTGTCATTCATCTTCGGGTCCGACATCAACCATTTGAACGGCCAGACAGCATCGATGTCTGCTAGCGACGGCTCCTGTGTGTTTAGAATCCAGTGTCTGCCATCGGCGAGGAAAGTAGTCTCAAGCAAATCAAAAGCTTGCTGCAAGTGCTGCGCGCCTTCTGGTCGCCCGGCCTGCATGCCTTGGGCAGTGAATCGTCTTCCCATGAGCTTCTGGCGATCATCGATGAATGCTTCATTCGAAAGAAAGCTTGCTTCCTGCCAATATGGCATCATCTTGACAGTATTGGCAAAGATACCTCCATCGATAGTCCAACTTTCGAAAAGTTTCCTGATACCAATATCGGCGGGCGTCGAGGGCGAAAGGGCGTTGTTAGGGTACAAGGACTCTAGCGTGGAGATGATCAGCCGGGAATCGCAATATACGTCTTTTCCAATAGCCATGATAGGGATCTTCCGATAGCCAACGCCGATGAGTTCAAGGTCTGGACGTGGCATGAATGCAGGTTGAATCTGGAAGTCACATCAATAAGCCGATCGCAACTTGGTAGATGACACCCACACATTCGTCATAAGGTATGCCGCGAAGCCAAAGATACCATAGCACTCGGTGAGAGAAGATCGAGCCGTCATAGTGGAACACTATTGGTCTCTCATTAGACGACATCTTGAGAATAGACCGTGAGACTTTGTAAGAACATGGGAAATGTCTCCGTGTTATCGGTACAACAAGGCAGTTTATCTAGCACGAGCGCGGGACGAGCCGTCTTCCAGTTTGTCAACCCACCTCATGACGTCAAGTCTAACTCGTCCTGATCAATGCTGCGAACCGAGGACCTATGGATGGCGCAAGGCGTAGAAACAACCTAGCGGAGTTGTTGCAGTATTGGATGTTGCGGCAACGATCGAGTCAGCTGGTGCGAACCATGCCTCGGCACAGTATTCGGCAGGCGATCGAAGTGATCCGCCGTATGGTCTCTGATTGGCCAGGGATCTATGGTCAGGATCGTGTACCTAGGTAGTACCCACCTTACTGTAGCATCGCATCGTTGATCAACCCAAACTTTTGTATACTCCAGTATCGACACACTGCTCTCTCACTATGGTTTCGTGAGGCTCAAGGCTATGCGAAAGTGTCATGTTGTTTGGCTGCTGCGAGGCATCTTGAATGCCGTGCCGTTCGAATTACCCAAAAGACGATGCGACAAAACATCGCGCTTGGGAATCTCGACCGTTGTTGTGAACATGAAGAGGTCGCGTCGCGCATTAATATCAGGCATGATACCTATAGCCGAGCGTGGATGTGAAAGAAACGAAGACCATCTCGTCCGGAAACATCAACATAGATTTTGGCCGATTCTAAGTCACGACAACGAGAAACATTGCGAATTGCTCATTCGTCTCAGCGATAGATGCAAATACTGTGACTAAACCCTGCGAGAACATCACTCCGATTGAAACCTCATTTCGAACAAAGGATATGTATTCATGCTTGATGACATCGCCTCGCGAGGGACCCCTTGTGCAGATCTGGCGTAATGCGGGATTGCTTCCATTAATATGTAAGAGCAACTAGTCATTGGCTAGGTAGATCCGCTGCACCTTTACCCGCCGGTGTCAGCTCCGCCCAAAGGATGCGCCCTATATGACGCCACACAACCAGGATAACTTATACACCTCAAGTACGCCGGGTTTTACCATTCGCTGTCGTGACCTTTACCCCTCTTACTCACTGCTCTTCTTCAAACATGCCTACGATCACACTCTGGTTTCTCCAAGCATCGAGGTGCATACGCACTGCATGGCTACTGGAGGAGCTGGGGCTTGACTACAATGTCAAATTCTCTGACAGAGTGAATGGAAAGGCGCCTGAAGACTTCAAACTGGCATCGGGCAATCCATTGGGAAAGTTCCCTACCCTTCAAGATGGTGATCTAACTGTTTATGAAAGTGGCGCAATAACCGAGTATGTAGAAAGCGACTATACTGTTGTTCGCATCTGAATTCAGACACAGCTACCTGTGCGAGACGTACGACAAAGAGGGTCGTCTCCTACCACACGACCCCAAAGGGCGAATCATGATCCGCCAGTGGACTCACGCTGCAGAAGCCACATTCGCACTCCACGCCCTCGCCATTCTTTACGCGCGATGGCACATCCCCAAAGATGCGCCCGAAGGCCTCGTTGAAGCCACCGAGAAGAATATGTCGGCCAATGTGCAGAACGACATGTCTTGGCTCGAAACTGAGTTGTCGCTCTCGTCAGGCAAGTTTATCTGCGGCGATCATGTCACCGCCGCGGACACCATGATGCAGTTCTCAGCCGAGTTCATTGTTGCGAGGGAGCTTGGGATACAGGGCAAGGAGTATCCGAATGTCAACAAGTGGTTGGATGCTTGTAGAGAGACCGAAAGCTACCAACGCGCGTTGAAGAAGACGGGACATAAGATCTGAGGACGTCATAGTGAAGAGAGATGCGATCTAGCAGCGAAAACACTCCAGCTTCTTATACAATGGTGAACTTCTGCCTGCTGTTCCAATTCACAACTCGTGGAGCTTCCATCAAATGATCGATCGCTGGATTACCCAAATCTACAGTTAGTGGGCGATAACGATCGTCCTCTATATGCCGTTGCCAATGGTTGAAGTACACGTGTCGATTCATTGGGATCCAAGACAGACAGGCGATGATTTTGTGTTCGTCGTTTCCAACTGGACGCAAGAGCCATAGACCCCCACTTGTGTACTCACGAGACACTTCGCTTCCTTCGTGAAGTCGGTGACCAAGTAGTTCCTGTTCGATTTCGGAACCCAAGACTTCTGGCATATAAACCACAATATCGTCACCATTGGTATCGCACGAGAGTTGCCACCGGCGCTTATCTTTCAGATGTCGCCTTCGTTCCCAGATGTAATCGTTACTAACATAGAACCTCGTGTCTACAATTCCATGAAGGATGATCTTTCTCCAAGACATTGTACGACGCGTGTTTTGCTCCCGAATGGAAGTCGTTAGGCTACTTATAGACGTAGACGGTGTTTCCAAAGACCCGCGTGTCGAAACCGATCTATGGCCGAAAATTGTTTTCTTCTCCGCTCGTTGTCCACGGAAGCATCGTGCAGTGATGTGCCAATCTATGGCCCAGGAAGGAAGTGTATAGTTCTCTTCCTTTGCATCCAGTATCTTGAACTTGGCTATTAGTGCCAGACCTTCCGTCATGAGTGTAACCCATGTAACAGCGGATGTAACAGCGTCCCAAGTGGTCGAATAGTCGACAGGGATGAAAAGTGATGACCTCCTTGCTTCTTCCCATTCCTTGATTGACATCGACTTGGACGGGTAGCTTGTGAGGCCGAGAATGCCGTAAACGTAATCTCGCGTGTCTGTCGATTCAAGCCTTCCTGTGTATAATAGCGTATCGATGAGATACAGGCGCTCCTCCTGCTTTTGTCGAAAATGGTCAAAGCAGCTCAGTTGGTCGGCATGAAAATCAACGGTTTCGGAGATGAGTGGAGTCTGATCTTCACGAATCTGCGGAAGCGTGTACAACAGATCAGGTTGTGACAACAATCCCTTCCATTCGAAATTTCTCTGTCCACTTTGCAATCTCAGCTCCCTTGCGGCAAAAACCTCCTGTTGTATCCATATGCGCTTGAAATAGGTGAGGGAGTAGACTAAACGCATGGTAGTACAGATCTCCTCGATGTCACGAGGATTACGGCCTTGACCATGACTACCCGATCCAATATAGTCCGGGAAATACTCAATATATTTCTCCTCCCAACTTGGGACACTTCGGAGGTTCATAGATGGAGAAGCCGTAAATTCACCCTCTGACAGGACATCTGTTAAGTCTTGGTTGCTCAGAGGACCTAGCCAAGCGATCACTCTAATAGCTTTCTCGTAGATTATCAACATGTTGCGCACTTGGAAAGCCTTCTCTGCCGAATCGTTCTGGTTGATACAGATTGCGTCTACCCATAAGTAGCGGTCCTTATCGATATCGTCTCGTAGCGCCATGAGGGCCTCGAATAGATTCTTTGTGACTGAAAGTGGCACATTGTTACACGTAATTTGCTTCAAGCCTTCCTGGCTTCCCCACACATACGAGAGAGCTTCGAAGCTCCTCAAGTGACTCTTGTCTGTATCACATGAACGTACACCAAGGCCCTCGAAAGAAGGATGCAGTATGTCTGCCACATAGAGCGTACATACTAGCACGCTTTCCAGGTCATAATTGGCGCCGTGAAGACACAGAAGTCTTGTCTGGTAGGGAGCTAGGGCTGTATACAGCCCAGATTCATTGTTCATATCGAGTGGGAATGGCACTGACGTCGGATAGTATGGTGGTTGAAGAGCGATGTTGATATTGGTGCTGAGAAAGCGGGGCATAATCTTTAGATGCATTGACGTGATAGTGACGCTATACTACCTTCACCACCCCTGTCGCCACCCCCAAATCCCGTCTCGCGCTCCATGCAAAGTTCTGTTCAAGACGTAGATAATCTTGTATCCAGTTCTCGGGTACTGGTCGGCGGATACCACGTGATTTAGCTGCTAGATCTTGTAAGTTTCACGAAGCACAATGCTAGATCTTACTACCCAGCAGAAGTGGAGCATAAAATTGAGATCATATACCAAGTTATTCACCTCGCTAGTATACAACTATAAGCTCCCCAATGTACGTGTTGGACATGCTCACTTATGTCAAACTACTGATCATCTTTGAGTCCCACCATTGCCAATGAATCCTTCCAAAGCCTCGCTTCGGCTTCGGGGTCGTAAGCATGGCCTGCAAAGCCCACACCTGCGATCTCATGTTTGTCGTTACCGCGGGTAGTCTTTCCGCACTCGGCAAGGTACTCTCCGCCTTTGTTTTCCCATTCCTTTCCGATCGCAGCCCATACTGTCGTTGCGGCGCCCTGCTCTGGCGACTTCATCGTCTTATACACCTCCTGGTTGCCCTGGAAGCCCTCGACGATCTTGGGGTCCATGTATTGCATAAGTCCTGTTGCGATCATACCAGGGTGAACACTGGTTGCGTGAAGCCCCTTGGATCCGTATCGCCTCTCGATCTCGTTCGTCATGTAGATGTTTGCAGTCTTAGCTTGCCCATAAGCAACCCAGTCGTTGTATTCAGTCTTCTCAAAGTTGTAGTTTCCAGACTCGTTGATCGAGGCGACGTGATGGGCTGAAGAAGAGAGATTGACAACTCGAGAAGAAAGCTCAGGGGTGGCACTAGCAAGGAGAGCTGGCTTCAAAAGTTCGAATAGTAGGAAATGTGCGAGATGGTTGACCCCAAACTGCATTTCAAATCCGTCCTTGGTCTTTTCGAGATTTTGAATGGCCATGATACCAGCGTTGTTGATAAGGATGTTGACTTGGTTGTTCGACTTCTCCAGGATATCTTTTGCTGCGCGGCGCACACTTTCTAGGGAGGTGTTGTCCATCTCGACGAGCTCAACGCGTCCTGGCTCGAGAATGCCATCCAGAGCAGTCTTAGCTTTTTCGAGGTTCCGTGCAGTCAACAGCAGCTTTGCTCCTGTAAGCTTAAGGACACGGGCAGTCTCGATTCCAATTCCAGAAGAAGTGCCAGTAATCACTATGACTTTTCCGGCCAACTTTCCCTCTACTCCTTCGTCCTTGATGATCTGGAGAGCGGTTGGGCGAGCATCTCCTGGACCAGCGGGGTTGGCATGAGCTTCAGCGTATCGAGACATTGTAGTTTAAGAATAACTTAAAGTTCTTGGGATGGGAAGTGGTAGTAGTGAAGATGGTGATGATGAGGATTTGTGATTCATCTTTCGAACGGAGCCACCAACTCTTTATACTCTTGTCTCGACTTAGAGCCTGGAGAATTGCTAGGAGCGCTTATCTCTCTTACACGTGGTCGGACAAACAGATGTCCGTTAGTCACGGTCAGTGGAAGAAATCTAGGATCACAACGGATGTAGTGTCGGTGTTAGAAAGATTAGTCATTCCAAGAATTTCTGGGTTTAGCATCAAAACAAGACCCCTTCCCCAGATTTGCACTTTCGCTTACATTTTTTCCCTTTTGAGCATGTAAATTCGCCAAGACAAGGTCGGGTCGGCCCGAATAGAGTTCCGGCTCAGGAACATCGCTTAATGATGCAGGGTTCATTTTTGCACAATGAATTCGGCTTTAACTCCTACGAACTACGGTAGGGATAGGACCGACCATCCGATCAATACGGAGGAACGCGTGTCGGGTTGCAAGTCTTAGAATCTCGCATCCACTTTCCACTGTGCGCAATGATTGCGTGCAGTACATGTAATCGATAGGAATGATTTTGTATCTTTAGGTTTGCTAAAGGCCTAAGTTTTGTTGGGCAAGAGTTATTGGTCTTGTGCCTTCAGAAACGGCCGAGTCAAAAAGTTCTAGTTGTATTTCGCTATAAGCTATCATCTGGTAATATATGACCAACAATGTCAAATCCAAGTTCGTACGACACGGTATAAGGTCCACAGCTTTTTATTTACCGTGATTCTTGCATGTCATTTTATATACTTGTTTGATCTCAAGCTGACCCCGCTCCTTCAGTAGCCGTACTTCGCTTCTGCAGTTCCTGGTGCTCCATACTTCGGATCCGCCGCATCTTGAACAGAAACGTGCGGTAATATCGCCCTCTCGTTGCTTGGAAACTTCGTGTAACCTTTGCCCCTGACGAACGTGGCCAATGTCTCACTTCGACCTTCCTTCTCTGCTAACTCCAAAAAGTATTCTGCGTGTGCAGGACCTGAGACATGAAACATCGCCTTTCCCACTGGTGTACGCTCGTCGACATAGTAGAAACGGCATCCTTTTGAAGCCAGGCTAGAGGAGGCAGCCAATGTCTGAATCATGTACCAAGCACTCGTTTTACCAATACCGAGCATAAGAAACATGGGTGTGACCTGAGAAAGTAAGCATGTTGCTATCTTCGTAAAGACATGTTCACGACTTACCAGTGTGTTTCCATTGTTACCGGTATAGATGAAGGTCTTTTTTACATCCTTAGGAAGCTTACTGAAACCAGCTACTGCAGCTTGCGCAGCAGCGTAAGCGCTCACACTATTGATCGCAAGGTCTTTCTGGAAATCCTGAAGCGGCGCCGAGACTGGATTCTCGGGATCAGGACCCATTGACCAGGAGTAAGCTAGTTCAACGTAAGCTCTTGATACAAGTATGTGTGCAAAGAGAAGCTCCGCGCAATACAATCTATATCCAGAGTGTGTATAGAAGTCATCACTTACGGTTGTAGACCACAACATTAGGGACTCCTAATTTTTGTTCGACTTTCTCGAAGATCTGCCCCATCACACTCGGGTCGCTGAAATCAGCAGTCAGACAAATGTCTGCATTCGCCTCGATGTCTGGTTTGATCGTGCGAGCCACCGCGGCAATCTTGTATCCTTTGGTCTTGAACAGCGATAATGTCGCAGCTCCAACGTTTGGTCCTGCGCCGAGAAAGAGAAGTGTCTTTTGGGCCATGGTAACAACAGTGAGCAGTAGAATGTTGGTAAGCAGATGCTTGTAGGGTTGCATATACACAAGAAAAGAGACGATGGATGAGGAGACAACTTTAAAGATGGCCAGCGAGCATGCTTGTTTATCTTTATATCAATCTGGGTATATACAACAACTATCGTACAAGATTTATAACCAGGTTCAGGGATGTACGAGGATGTGTAGTGTGCCTCTATGTCTGCTGGTAACTAAGCTCGGGATTATAAAGCATAGCGAGATGATCTCAAATGTACAACCAGAAGGTACGGTTCTGGTTGTCAGGCTCAAGCGGTCAACACCAGGGTTGGCAGGACGAAACCGGACCTGTCGGGTCCTAGCCGCTCGTATGATCTATGGACTCTTGGCGAACGTCGTTGCCGCGAACAGAATAGCGTGAATGCTATAGAGCGTCTTGGCAAATGCACTAAGCTCGAGCAGGTCAAGTTCGAAACGGAGCCACCAGGATCGCCCTGTTTTCTAACTCGTGGAGTTGTCGTTCTTACGACAGGATATACTAATTGAAAGTATATGTGTACGCATTTGATGGATTTATGCGAAGGGTGGGTTCAGTTACCATCGGTTTCACGCTGGAAGACCTAGGTACTTTGTAGATGTTCACCACTTCACACGTAGGCCATCGAAGCTCATCGGCATTGGAGGAAAGTCAGCAGATAGACCATCTTTGCCGATGTAATTCTCCTTGAGCAAGAGGCAAGTCGAGCATAGGCGCTCTCCGACTGAGTGTTCACCGAGCCACATCTTGCCTTGAGCGCTGTAGAGCAAAGTCGCGATGTCGGTGAACATGCTCGATGTTGGAGCGATTTGGAGGTCTTCATCGTGGAAAACGTGTGGCTGGGCGTCGAAGAACTCGTCGTCCTCATGCGTATCGTTGTTGTCGTTGTCGCTGTCTGTTTGTAACATTCCGGTGTACTCCGGAAGTTCGTCCGATATTGTGGGGGCTTTCTGCACTTTGTCGCAGACGCAGTTCGCGTTGTGACCCGATTTGACGCATTCTGTAACAGCTATACGCGCAGGTTCGACCAACCCGCAAGCAAATGGGCCATAGTCGTCCTTGCAGTGCGTGCATGCAGTTCTTGGTAGCTTTCCAGAACTGTTGTTGTGCGAGAGATTGTTGGCCCGGGTCAGTGCACGGATAAACGCTCCTTGCGCCATACCAAGTTCGCATAAGAAGCGATCAAGCTCTTCCCGCATATAAGTCTTGACTTGCTCGATGCAGTCTAGGAGAGCAGTGCACCAAGCTGAGTAGATACTCGGCAAGGCTTGCAGAAACTGTCTATGTGTTAAATTGTCCTCCATCCAATCAAAGCCCTTCATCTGCAAGAACGAGCCGGCATTCACTATCATCGGCAGGAGTACTCGACCGCTTACTCGTAGAGCAAGCCAAGAGCCTAGAGCGTCCAGATGTCGCTTACTGACCTTCGAACGTTCTTCTCTAGAAAGACAAAGAACTTGCTCGAGGTAGTTGCTGTGCCGTGCATGGTTGGAAACAGATCTCATCGCGTGTTGTAGGGCGGACCAGATATTGCGCGCACTGAATTCGACATACTCTTCATTCACGGTGAGATGAAGTAGCCACGTGATACTGTTCCGTGAGATTGGCACTCGCTCCCTCGCGTATGCTCGCTTGAGCCAGTCGTGAACGGACCAACCGTCGCTGTCAGCATCGGCTATGTCAATGCATTCGCAGAACAGCCTGAGCATGGCGATCTTGGTATCAGCATGCTCATCCGTACATGATGATACGAAAAGCGATATGGGTGATCTAATTGTTTCAGCAGAGGTTCCATCACTTGACATTGAGACCCTACAAGATAGCGTCAGAAGGCCCTTCGTACACTAGTGCAGACTTGTCTGCGCCTCCCTTGATCAGTAAAGCGCAGAGATCGACGTGACCTGCTGCGGCAGCGAACTAGCTAAGTCAGTATCTCTATCACGCGAGGGTCTATGATGCAGGCGTAGCAACTTACATGCAGTGGTTTCCACCCTTTCGGGCTTGTGTCAACCACGCTTGCCATTCCTTTCTCTAAAAGTGCTTCTACAGCACGAGTTTGGCCGGTGCGACAAAGCTCGAAGATGAGTGAGTCGTCAGGCACGGGGCGGGTCACTGTTATGTTACAGTTGAAGAGCCAGCTCCGACCTCCAGATGCCACGACAGCTTCAAGGCCATTTTGAATACCCATGTACTGTAGCCATCTTGTAGGATATAGGATCAGGGATCTGATGATCTGTAACTTCCTTCGTCTTTTGGAAGATTTGTTGTCGTGGTGAAGAGTAGTTGTACGTAACCAAGCACACCCGAGTGCAGTCCGAAAGGTCGATACATGGTGGTTTACGTGATACCGCAGGTTTTCAGCGTAGACGAAAGTCTTGGTCCGCAGCTGTCCACATGCATCAATCGTATAGCCATCTTGTGCAAATATTTCCATCGATGTTGATTCAAAGGTGGTAACGGCGGTTTGTGCGATAGCATGCAACATGAGCTCCTGTACTTTGTAATCAATCGACGGATGCTTGATTAGCATTTCGCCCAAAGGTTGCAGTGTTGCAGTGTTTGGAGACTTCATACGGCGAAGAGAACGCTGGCCAACGTATTTCGAGGGGACGCTTTGCACTGCTATCCAACCAGAAGCGTCATCGATGTCGGTTAAACGAAGCGAATCTTTTCGGGCAGCTTTAGTGGTCCCGTATCGCTCGATCTCGTCGTGTACCTTTACTTTTGTTGGAAGACGAGAAGAGAGAGATTGAATCACACTTAGTATGCATAGTCAGCTATCGACTCTTGATGTGCATTACATCTAATCGTACCTTTCATGGGCCAAAGCTAGTGTGAGTGTAGACTTCGCATCATTCAGCGAGTCGCGAAATCGCTGGATATGTTTGCTGTGAAGGGCAGCTTTGAAGGCGGTGCGTACTCGTTTCCTTCGCGACAGCGATTGGAAACCATTGTCGAATCTTTCAACAATAAGTGTCAAATCCTAGAATGATCAGCTACAACCTGCATCACCGTCCGAAGAACTTACTGCAATTTTGGCTCGGCAGTGTTGTACTCCTTCTGCTAAACAACTGCCAAGAGGGTTGCTGTGAGATTCCACCCTATTGAAGACCGAGATCAGATAGCGTAGATCCTCTTTGATGGCTGCAATCTCCCCAGGGGCATCTTCCACCGTCTCCCAGAAAGTGTGGAGTTTGATACACGCTTCCGTAAGCTGAAATGCTACCGATATGATAGCGAGGCCTGTATTGCATCAGCAAAGGATAATCGAGTCAGGTATTGGAAAATACCATTTGCCGCAACGGAAAGTCCTTCCATGTTCACTGCAGTCTGATGCCATCGCAATAGTGGTTCGATCGGAGCTTATATCCTGATGATCTTACTGAGGTATAGCAAAGGGGTAAGTATCACTCGCATCTTAGCATCGTGGCTGCGCTAAGGCAGGCTCAATGACTTCCCTGCCGGTTGCCTTGTGCTTCGCTCTCACGAGATCCGTGCAGCTTACGCGCTTCTGCACTTTCCACGTGGTCATAGCTGGGGAACGGCATAGTAGCCTTGCATACCGATATCCGTGGGATGTTACCGCGACTGCGTAAGGCACGACTGTAGCACTGACTAACTGTCCTATCTTCTCTCAGGTCGTGCTATCAATATGCTTCAATGCTCTGCAAAACCCTTCTGCAAGCTGAACGCGATTTCGATGTTCGGATGCCGGCTAGTCAATGATGCCAAAGTTCAGGAGGCTGGGCTGATCGACGCTCTATGGCGCTACGCTGCCGCCCCCACGTTATCCATTTGCGGGCGCAGTCACCACGGAACGGGTGCAAGTCTCCGTGGCGTGTTTCAAGAAGCTCTGGAAGACGACAGCAGCATGGAATAGGTTTGAGGCATTGCGTAGCGAGCCAACTTTGATAAGGTGAACGAGAGCTGAATGGGTGGAGGCACGGGAAGGGCCAGCGCGCTAGCGACAAGAGGGGCAGCGACCCGCATTTGTTGAGAACAGCCCCATCTCGGTGGGGCCTATCATCGACCCCATCCAACGGACATCAACACCAAAGAGTCATGGCCGTGCTTGGACATATCCGCCATCTGAAACATCTCTACAACTTGCGTTGACCCCTATGCATCCGCGGACGCGACATCAACACTAGATATGCCTATGCAACACGGGCTGGGCCGGCCGTAGCAGATGCGAGAAGTTGCGGTGTTATTGTCAACTCGCGGTTCAAAATAGATATTCCAAATGCAAGAGCTGTCATTGCGTAACAATCAGTTTCCTTCTTCGAAGGTGGTGGTGATCGATTTCGAGCATCACATACGCACAAGGAAGGGGTACTAACAACGCTCAGACTTATGGAAGAACTCGTTAGATGCACAGACCAATGGTGCCTTACCCCTAGCACGCTCCTGCAAGCACGACTTAAAGCAATGTAACAGGGCGAACCAGAGGAAGTCCTAGCTGGTCATTGCTCGGGGCTCACCAGCCCTACCCTGTCACGTCTCTGAACCAACACTTATTCTTAGTAGCTACTATCTGCCTGATCAGACAGTTCAGACACTCTTTCGACTTGGTCAAAGACGCCTTAGGCATCCATGTGTCTCTACGATCAACTTGGTAAGTCATTCGTTTGATCGCTATCATCCTCCGGATGACGACGACGCGCGAAAGACATAGGGCTGGAACTTCAGAGCACAGCGTCGACAGTAGTCCCACACAACATCCAAGAACCGTGCTTTCTGTCCCAGCATTGTCATCATCTGCGACAAGGATTACTTATGTTAGCAGAGACGCCATCTTGGAGCATGATTCGCGCTCTTTACTCCAATTGTCCATGTCACGTTTGAGATCCGGATGGCCTCAGTGTAACAAAATCAATGATATGCTGGCTATAAGCCCGGTTTCACGAACGCCCCCAATAAAACTCAAGGAGGTTACGAAATTATGATATCAACAAGAGCATGCCTTCCTTCCCTCACGCTCTGTTCAATCTCCCCATCCATGATCCCTTAAACGAAACACTCGCCAAGTATCTCGTATTTGAGACGTCCTGGCGTTTGCTTCCACCGTGGTCGCAGAACAAGAGGTACAGCGCAGCCTCCGATGACTGCTATGATATCGCCTTTCTGGATAAAATGAGGCATTATTCCAACGTAACCCGAAGCGGTTGAAACCAATCGTCTGTTCCACAGAAACCTGTCAACCCGCCCTGCAGCTTCATTGTATGTCGTCGGGTCCTTTTGTAAGATACCCATACTCCCGAGATATGATGACAGTGGTTTGCCTTTGATTTTCATCTTTGCGTTCCTTATCCACCAAAGATGAAGATTGTATTGAACCTCATCAATGGTTCTGTTACTGGTAGGATCGGATGATAGACATGATTTGTCGAGGATAGCGATATCAAGTACGCAAGCATACTTTTCAGGTGCTCGGTCGCCTTCATGATTTCGGTCGCCTACCAAAGTCCTCCAGATAGCTTTTTCATAGTCTGCGTCTGCTCCATACGGGTTTTTATGGGACTCTGATCCTAAGAAATCTACAAGCTCACCGGAATCATCATTCCAATGACGCCGCCCACTGAACCCATCGATCTTGTCGACAATCACACCGCATACGATGAGGTCGGTCTCTTGAAAGCAATAGCACGCTTTCATGTCTCCGTTCGCGCGATAACGACAGTGGTAGTTGCTTGTCTGCTGCTTGATCTCTTTCGACAGATTGACAACCCACGAACAATCCAGCGCTTCTTTGCGTTGGTAATGATCGCCATAGCCACCGCAATGACCGAGAAGATTCAAATCATCCATGGTTTCGATCCATTTCCTAGTGAACTCTGCATATACTGTCTGAAGGTCGTGTTCGTAGTTCGCAACGATTTGCGACGCAAGGTCGTCTGGGAGGAGGGCCAACATGCCATAAACCTTGTCTTGTGGGCTTTGGCATTTTGCTATGCGACAACGCGTGATAAGGCACCTTTGATAGTGGTCGGTCTTCCTCGCTTCTAGGTCCTGAAGTGCATGGTAATCGTCAAGGACTTTCCAATGATAGTTTGGTACGCGTTCGTAAGCACTCTTGACATCATCGTGGCCCAAGATCACGTCTCTGAGGATTTCCTTGAACTTATCGTCCTCTAAGTCACGTTCAAGAATTCTGAGGCATTGGTAAACCTTCCGCATGCGTCCCCATGTCGTAACCTTCCTACCGCACAGGACCAGACTCCGGTCGCAACTCATCGCTAATTCCTGTATGATCCACAGGCGAGAAAAATACGGTCGGTATACAACGTCCTTTAGACTTTTCCATACTGTACATAGACGTTTGCAAGTTGACATGTACTCCAGGAACTCAGTCGTCGCTTCAAGACTCCGCTCACGAGCCTCGCATACCCCATTGATGAAATCGAACGCTTCGTCACTGCCGGCGGTAGCATCTCCCAGCCACTTGACCACACACCAACTCTTTTGATATATTTCCCCCATTCTAGGGACCAGCTGGCTCTTCTCTTTGGGATCTCCTTGGTTGATGCACATCGCATCTGCCCACACCATGCACCCTCTCTTCACCACATCAGTCTCGCGCAATGCTTCCAAGGCGTTCTTGAGGTTTCTTTGTACTCTGGTCTCGATGCCATTTACATAGATTGATTCCTTATCATGGTGACTACCCCAGGTGTAACTCAAAGCGACGAAGGAGGTTTCCCGGTCTTGTGGAGAGATGGTCGATGATACGCGACAGTTGTGAAAGGTGCGATGATGAAGCCCACAATGCACGCGTTCTTCTGGATGAGGACCTTGTCTCGCTTGAGACTCAACTCCTGATAGGCTATCAAGTGGCTGTCGGATTGATAACAAACGGATCTCTCCATCACCAAGTGGTTGATACTCCATGTTGTGGACAGTTGTAGCACATGTTATCTTGTCGGCTGCGCAACACTATCACAGTTGACATTCATAGCACAAAGCCCCAAAACAGACTTGCAGTTGATCTCAAGGCATGATGCTGATATCGCTTCACAGAATGCTATTGGCGGAATTTATGTCAGATTCGCAAGTCCTCGCCTTGTCCCTTAAACGAATCTCCTATAAAGGCGAAGACACCTGGTTCGTTGCTCGAGCATGATTCGCCAGCCTCACCAAGAAAACCAACACCGGTGAGCCTGATGCGGTGATGCATGCAGCCGTTCAAAGAGAATGCTCATGACATGCTGGACAGTTTTACTTACGCCTTTATGTGTACTGGCTGTGCTGTTCGAGGGTGATTGGGAGAAAATGACCATTAGCTACACAGCTATCAAGAACAGCCCTGATTATCTCACATTCATCTATGCAGGTCAGACCAAGATGCTGAGACATCTTCAGAATGCAAGTCATAATCTGCCCAAGTAATCTTGGAGATGCGACGCTTTGAAGACTGGTACTTGTTGGTGGCGCTATGGTGTATGGACGAAGACCACGCTTCTAAATATCGATTACCTCTACGTCGCACAATGTTCGCATAATACGTCCTTGAAGATGGAAATTCATTACTCCGGTTACACGCCGTAAGACCTGCATGTGGATATTCGTGAGAGCTATACCCTTTACAGAGTAGCCAGCCATTCCTCCAACGTCTCATTAACCTCCTTCGGCTTCTCCAAATGAACCCAATGCGCCGCCTCAATCGTCTTGTACGTCAAATTCTTTACATACTGCTTCTGCATCTCAGCCATCTTTGGTGCCATGCTAGGCGAGCACACAGCGTCCAACTTCGCATCAATGAAGAGGAATGGAAATTCCAACACACCACCATTCTTCTCGCTCTTGGCATACTCGGCGTTGGCTTTGTGGTTCAAGTAGTACGCGTTCGCACCAAAGAAGCCATGCTTCTTCTTGCTCCTGAGCAGGCTTGAGTAAAGAGACTCATCGAGCGATGTGTATTCGAGCGGGATGTCGGGAAGCTGCTCTGGGTGTCCACCAAACCATCCGCCATCTCTCAGGACCCGACTCGTGGGTGATGGCTGTCCCCACTTGCTAGGGTCACCCTTTACGTATAGAATCTTAGTGATAACGTCCAGGTGGCCGTCAAAGGCCTTGACACTCTCTTCGGGGTGCAGCTCGTAGTATCTCATGTACTCCCATTGACCCCACTCGGTCTCGCTCTCAGGGTAGATGTCGCGGTTGATCGTGGTCTTGATGTAGTCTAAGCCGAGCTCTAAGCTCCGGTAGGGTACACAGAGGTTGGCCTGAGCGATGAAGAGCTCGGGGTAATGAGCGGAGAGCGCGTTGATGAGGCATCCCCAGTCATGACCGATCCAGACTGCCTTCTTGACGCCAAGTTGCTCGGCGAACTCGACGAGCTCTGGGATGAGGACCTCAAGGGCGTAGGATTCCTTCTTGCGAGGAGCAGTAGAGTCGCCGTAGCCGCGCATGTCGGGCGCGATTACACGGTACTTTCCCCCAGCAGCGAAGTGCGTGAGCTGGTGCTTCCACGACTCCGCGATATCCGGCCAGCCATGGATGAAGATGAGGGGTATACCGTCTTTCGACCCTCCTTCGTAGTAGTGGGTGACTTCGCCATTCTTGTGAGTGATATCGCCTGCTGTGAATGAATCCATCATGAAAATTGGTGCAATCTTTTTGTCGACGTTCAGATGGATGTTGACACGTACCCGAGCTATGTATACTGGTTGAGAAAAGGGCCGATGAAGGCTCGTGCGATACTAATTTTCTTGTACCTCGGCATGCCCACTTCAAAGTGGAGCTTGGGCTGGTCATAGCTATTCGCCAAGCCCATGCGTTGTAATGTATTCCAAGGGTTGCATGGTCTATGTGGATAACGAATCCGATTCTCGTACGTACGTAAGCGAATCAGGCTCTCACTAAGTTCCGCATACGAAAGACATTTCGCATAGTCGATTTGGTATGAGTAGCAAAATGTGCCCGAGCTGCGTGCCAGATGGTTCAATGTTGATGTAGATAGTGATGCGTCTCCGTCAAATATTGAATTTTTGTGCTGCCGTCAAGCCACCGGCTGTCCAGACACGTTTTCTATTTGACCGTCAAGACACAGCTAGACAATCTCATACTCAGTACAGCCCTCTGCTGCATCAAAGACCCAGTCGTACGGATCTTCGTTGAATTTCTTTTGCATACGACTGTTTACATCGTGGAAATATCCACCGCTGCGTTCCGTTATATAGGCCACATTGACCATTCGATAGGTTTTCAACCCTAACTGTCCTGGAATTGGTCGTAAGACGAAAGGCATCTGGCGTTCAAAAAGAGCAACGAGTATATCACCCGCTCGAATATCGACAATGTTATCAAGCCATGTGACTCCAACATCTCCCCTCTCAGTGAGAAACACCGCGAATTTGTGTCGGTTAAAGCCACTATTCTTGAACAAGGGCAGGAATCCATCTTTGTGGCCTAATAGAGATGAGGTAAATTCTAGGAGACTGCCGTCGTAGTAGAGCCTCGCATCAAGCCCCTCGTATAGACGACGTGGTGTTATACCTTTCGGTTGCAAGACCTCATGGTAGAAGTCATGGAGTCCAGCCGCCGATAGTATACCAGTCTTCTGAGGGATGTTGGTCATGTGGTTTGCTGTAAAAGCGTAAGTGTTTATGATGGTCCCAATATACAATCCATGTTTATAAAGAGTTCGGAAATCTCTCGACAGACGTATTGACTTTCGTCTGCGCTCAACTCCCTCTGAACTCAATCTGTGTGAATCGTTGTGCATGCGATTGCTCATGCGATTGAACTCATCGTTGTTATGGGTTAATTGGGAAAAGTCTAGCACCCACGAAGGCGTGCGATGTCGTTCTCTGGAGTCATCGGCAAGAGGGAAAGTGAAACCATCATTCATGTAAGGGAAAACGCCATCTTCTGAGATCATTACTTTGGTGGCCTCGGCGAGGACTTGTGGCCAACCCTTCGAGTAATCTGGCACTATGGGCTCAGCCACATGAAATTTGACGATCGCAAGCAGACCGTAGACTCTGTCCCGTGGGTCCGTTGCCATAGCGTATCGCGACATCGCCGAGGTCGTATACAAACTGAGTCCACTGTATGCATGAAAGCATTGGGCCAGATCTTGAAGCATGGTCAGATGTGTATAGAGTTGCTTTACTTGTCTGCGCTCGGATTCGGGTGAGGCTGGGTTTCGCACCATCGTCTCGAGGCATCTCGTAATAGTAGTGAAGAAATTGGCAGAGCTTGTGACCAAGTTCCCAAGTAATACTTTTGGGTGAATGAAGGACAATATGAACTCTTGGATGATCCAAAGGCGCCGGAACCAGGGTAGTTTACTAATCTCCACCACATGCTGGCAGAGATGCTCCGAAACCGGTGTCAGTTGCATTGAAATAGCCTTCCTCTTCTCTGTCGATGGGGTCACGCGCGTTGTCGACAGATGTGACCAGTCATCCAGGTTTTGTATCCACGATCTCCGGCATTCCTCAGGGTCTAGGCAAGTATCGAGATCCGGCCATTCGCCCAGCCACACGACCACCTGCTGCGCGGACTTGTAAATCCTACACATTTGCTGAACTTGGTGCGATCTCTCCCGCACATCCCTCTGGTTAATGCATAGCGCGTCCACCCATAGCGTCCGAGGCTGATCCGCGAGTCGAAGGCGTCTGAGTCCTGAGTCAAGGCTCTCCTGGACACGGACTGGGCAGCCATTGATGATGGCTAGGTTCGAGCTGCGTATGGTGCCCCACGCATATGACAGGGCTTCATAACTGGGTTTGTCGCTGAGGTTCTTCACGTGGAGGTTCAACCGAATTACATCGTCGTAACACCCAGGCAACAGCTCGACCAAACGAATCTCCCCGTTTTCTGAATCAATGGGTTCATACACGTGTGCGCTAAGATTTGGAAGCAAGCAGTCCGGTTCTTCAGGTCTCGGGCGCAAAGGTGATTCGGGAGGTTCGGGTACGACTGCTTGCAGGGTTTCCGTGATGATGGGTAGTACACTGGTATCATGGTTCGGACGACTTGGAAGCAAGGAATCGGATTCTTCAGATCTTGCGCGCAAAGGTAATTCGAGAGGCTGGGGTACGACTGCTTGCGAGGTTTCCATAATAATGGGTAGTACACTGGTATCGTGGTTCGGACGACTTGTCACTCGTCGGGCAGGAACCACGGGCTTTGCCTGTCGACGGAAATTCGCGCGTAGGTTTCGAAGGTAATCTAGCATGATAGTGTCGAGCTACAAAAGGCGCGATAGTGGAGTTGAGGTGCGATGCAGCGTACGGGCGTCTCGAATATCCGGGTCGACGGTTGATTAGGCAGCCAACAAGGCTCAGCATCTCCAACGCGTGAAAGCTCCATTGGATTGGCTACTCGGAGGCGCGATGGATGGCGCATGACTATGCATACAGTATCAGGACCTCAAACGTCTTCATACAACACAATCTCTTATCGCGTATACAAGTGGTTGTAGTCGCAACGCCGGAGACGCGTTGGCGCGACTCGAGCTTGCGGAGCTTCCAGCACATCGGATGGGAAGGCTGACGTCACCGTCAACTCATCTCAAAACACTCCAGCCGATTTCACCACCATGACACGTTCATGTTCAAGCTTACGCGCTTTTCTACAGCAGGATCCAATATGAAGCTCGATCCGGTAGTCGTCGATCGCCTCGGCCTGAACCCCGAGAAATCGAGAGTGTCCTCTGCAAGTGGAGGCGGCTCGAGCTCGGCATCGACGTGGAAGATCACGTCGCAACTTGACGATGGCACAGAACAGACCTTCTTCATGAAGACCGGGAACGGGAAAGAGGCGGGGGTTATGTTCCAAGGTAGGCGCAATTCCTAGCACATCCGGGCTGGCTAATTGACTGGCAGCGCCGTGAAGGCGAGTACGCATCCCTCAAAGCCATCAACGACGCCGTATCCTCGCTATGTCCTCAACCCCTCGGTTACGGACAATTCGAATCGCAGCCCTCTATATCATTCCTCGTGACCGACTTCCTTCACCTCACAGGACGATCGAGCTCGAAATCGTCCAAAGCGCCATCGCTGGCAGCCAAGCTCGCTAAGCTACATACCACGCCCGCGCCCATACCAGAAGGCTACGACAAACCTGTATTTGGATTCCCAGTGACGACGTGCTGCGGCGATACACCACAAGATAATAGCTACAAGGAGAGCTGGGCAGACTTCTACGCGGAGAACCGTCTCAGATTCATTCTGCGATGCGCGGAGCAGAACGGGAGGAAGGATGGTGATGTGAAGAAGCTGGTTGAGCAGACTGCGGCACAGGTCGTGCCCCGCTTAATCGGTGACAGCCATCTCAACAACGGCAAGGGTGTTACGCCAGTCGTTGTGCATGGCGATTTATGGAGCGGCAATGCCAGCGCAGGCTTTATTGGTGTCAAGAAGGGCGAGCCTGAAGACGTGGTTTTCGACTCTTCGGCATGCTACGCACATAGCGAGTTTGAACTAGGCATCATGAACATGTTTGGTGGCTTCGGTGGGCCCTTCCTGAAGGAGTACCACAAGCTGTGTCCGAAGACGGAACCGGTCGAAGAGTACGAAGATAGAGTAAAGCTATATGAGCTGTACCATCACCTCAACCACTATGCGATGTTCGGGGGAGGTTATCGGAGCGGCGCGGTCAGTATCATGAATGAGCTTATCAAGAAGTATGGTGGTAAGGAATAGTTTGAAGAATTGAATGAGTGACAATGAGTGGTCAAGTATCTACAGTTAAATGTACACTAGCGTCTCATGGCGCCATCCCGAACAGTTGCGCATATCTCATTTTGTAGCTCACACGGACCAGCAGTGCGAGCTCACCATACAACCTCAATCCACCTAAGCAAGGCCAGCGGCCTGGATAGCGAAAGAAGCCGCCGCATCCGCACTGCTGCCGTAGCTGAGATGGCTTCCAGTCGCACCGCCATCGCCGCCGCCACCACAGATCTGATCAGCAGTACCGCAGAATTGCTTGATCTGGTCAGCTGAAAGACCGCTGATGGCCTGGCGCTTCAATGGGTCTCCGAACATGACAGCACCGCTAACATCCGTGGCAGAAAGACCCTTGCTGAAAGCATTGTGCACGACCATGGCACCCTGAGAGTAACCTGAAACAATGACCTTGGTGTCAGGGCATTGAGACTTTGCTTGCTTGACCAGGTCGGCCATCTTCTGGCCACCGTCACCACCGAGGTTGGCATTGCCAGCAGCGGAAGCAGCATAGTCAACACCCTGGACGGTAACACGGTCATTGCCCAGCTTCTCGCGGATAGCCTTGAACATTGGCGGCCCAGAGACGCTTCCGACGTTGCCCATCTCTCCTGTACCACGGGCGAAGACGATGGTCATATCGGTGCAGCAGTTCTTGTCTACGATGCCGTTCTCGCTCCCTCCGAAAGCGTTGGAAGATCCAGACTGAGCTTGGCAGTTTGCGCCGATCGTGCCGGCACCGCCAGTGTTGCCTCCGCTAGTCGCTGAGGGTGCTGCAGCAGCACCAGTCTTTGAGGGTGAGGGCACAACGGCGTCGGCTGTTGTCGTAGCACCACCACCCGCAGCACCACCACCGAGTCCTCCAAGGCCGCCGCCGAGGCCTCCGCCTAGGTCGCTGAGCCAGCTGCTCAGGCCTGAGCCGCCTGTACCGGTGCTGCCTCCACCCAGGCTGGGTAGGTTGGTTGGGAGGGAGAAGCCTCCTCCTCCTAGAGAAGGGAGGTTGGTGGGGAGGGAGAAGCCTCCACCTCCACCTCCAAGGGATGGAAGGCCACCTCCGAGCGATGGGAGGCCACTTCCACCTCCGAGCGATGGGAGGCCACTTCCACCTCCGAGTGATGGGAGACCACCTCCACCTCCGAGCGATGGAAGGCTGGTTGGTAGACTCAATCCTCCACCAAGACCTGAGCCTAGACCAGAACCCAGCCCTCCGGTTGGTAGCGAGAAGGATGGTAGCGAGGGAAGCTGGGGATGCGGGAATGCGGTTGCAATGCTGGCAAGAGCGAAAACTTGGGCGGCGTAGTACTTCATCTTGAGATATTGTTGAACAGTTGGTTTGGAAGTATGATGCTAAAAAGTCTGTGAAGAACTGTTTGTTTGAAGAAAAGAATGTAGGTGCACTGCACAACGAAGAACAAGACTGGCGCTGGAAGCGAAGGTGGTAAGGTTGAAGCGAAAGTAGGATCGAAGTCGATGCCCATCAAATCTGTGTTGGAGGCTACATCTTATACACGAATTCGTGGTTGACTTCCTCGGAGTGCCATTACAACGAGTTACGCCGTTGGGTTTCGAAACATTGCTTCTGCGGCGAGATGTGATGAAAGGAATGCCAAGGCATTTCCCATCAACGCGACGTTTTTGTGGGTGCGTTGCCCTGTTGTGCGGGAAGAGGCTGATGTGTACAGGGAAGTGTACCCATGTTTTCCGTGCCTGATCACTGAATCTGTCGGGTGACCTCTGCATGTCGTGTGTTTTACCCTGGGTTAGCCTCGGCATGCTGTTGGGACAAGTGAAGCTCTTGTTTCGACGACCAAGGATGAATGTGGGCGCATGACTCCAGTGACCGTTTCGATCATCGAGCAGGATTCCCGTTGCATTAGCGGCGGACGGGTTACTGGGGTGTCGTATCAACCTCGACGAGTGGCACAAGTCATGGGTTGCCACGAGTGAGTTGCGAATACTGTGCGCAATGTTCGGTGCAACATCTGGCATCGTGGAGGAAATGCAATGGTATGTCGTTATACCTTCAAAGCAAGATATCTGACTTGAGCTAACCACAGCCTTTCGGAGTCGTTCACGCAAAAAGGCTCCGCTGTCAAACATGTGTATAAGCTCTACCAACGATGTGGAACCTTTGCGTCGTTGTTTCTTAGCAAGCCATGTCAGCCCGGCTGGCTTACTGTCGTCAATGCCTTGCTTGGTCTGGAACTTGCCAGCGATGGCAAAGGACGAGACGGCATCTTCCGCCAAGGGCCCAGCCATCCTTCAATTACCACCCATGAGCTTCTCCAGGGCGTGGAGAGATTGCAACCAAGTAGAATGGCGTAGGGCTGTCTCATGCATGTCGACGGTGCGACCTGCGACGGGCCTCGGCAGCCACCATGTGGGCCGTTTCACGATGACCCTGGTGCAACATCAACCATGAATCGCACGTTTACTAACAATTACTTCCATCGACCCAATCAGATGTATGTCTCTTACCTTACATCCGAGGCTGGCTTCTGTGCCTCTCTCTCAACGTCCCGCAAACTTTCTTTTCCTACGCTATTGCGCCATCACGATGACTTTGCCCGCACAGCCGCCTTCACCTCATCCATCGCGTCATATCCGTACAGCCAAGGCTGTACCTCGGGACATGTCCACCGACTTGGAAATGCGCCTTGAAGTTCCTTGCCAAGTTGGCCCAACATCAGTTCATCGCGCCTTTCCTGTTCTGGCCCGTCGCGGAGGTGGAAGTCTTTTCGCTGCTTGAATGTCTCCCGTACGATGCCCTCGCCTCGTGCTTTCCGTAATTGTTGAAAGAGTTGAAGGGTATCCGGTAGCTTCTCCTTCGAGCTGAGATGCTCCGGTGCAAGTAAAAGTCCCAGAACGGCACCATCCTCGATAGAAGAATTCGCGCCTTGCGCGAGATAGGGAAGCATCGGGTGACATGAATCCCCGATGAGCACAAGATTGTTTTGCGCGTTGATCCAGGATTCCATCTCGGCCCGGTGCATCAGTTTCCACTTGTCCACTTTGTCCACACACCCGAGTAGCTGGGTTAACCTGAATCGATGTTAATTCTATAGTGCGGTCATAGGGTGAGGCGGGTAGAGCATCTTACACTGGATCCCATCCCTCAAACAACTTCTTCATCTCGTCCAAGTTGCCTTCTGTCCTTGCAACACCTTCTTCGAGATCATCAGGCACGAGCAAAACTACATTGTACATGTTGCCGCCGCGCATACTGTATGCTACAACGTGTGCATCTGGACCTGCCCAGAATCGACACGCCGGAGATTGCACCATCTCCCTCAGCTTCGGATCGCTGATCTGGTCAACCTTGAGCACGATGCGATATGCCAGATCGCCGGTGGGTAGCGGAGGGTCGTTGCGCCCTAGCATTGTAGATCGACACGAAGACCACAGTCCGTCTGCTCCGACGATGAGATCGGCGTCATATTTCTGGCCTTCAGAGGTTTTTACACGCGCTCTGTCGCCAGTAGCTAAGCCAAAGTCTACATTCGTCACTTTCGCGTTCAATACAACAATTACGCCCAGCTCTTTCGCTCGCTTCACCAGCGCTTGCTGCAGGTCCACGCGATGGCAATCGGAGAATGGCGCGCCGTATTTGCGGCGGATGTTTGCATCAAAGTTCTCTTCGTGCGCGAGGATCTTGCCGCGGTAGTTGTGTACAGTCAATGTGACGGGTTCGCAGACCTGGCCGCGGATAGTGTCGTATACCGACCACTTCTGGAGCAGACGTGTGGCATTAGGTGTCAACTGAAGGCCGGCACCTATCTGGAGTCGTGATAAGTATGAATGCTGTGTGCAGCGGCTCGGTCCCGTGAGCGCGAACACATACCTCAGCCAGCTCCCTTGCGCCTTCCAATACCGTAACCGAATGCCCTGACAATGCACATTGTATCGCAGCGGCGAGACCTGAGAGGCCAGCGCCGACAATCAGGATATCGAGCTTATGTGACATGTTTGGTGTTGATCCCACACGAGGGCCAAAGACGAGTCACCGGTCAGCTTCGATAATGGCGGGTAGCAAGAGTTGAGTCGAGACGTGCGACGTGTTACGATATCGTTGCTTCAATGGACTTTGTCTATTGATCGGACTTCAGATCTATCGCCGGATGCAGCAAGTCGTTTTGTGTGTGCGCGCAGCATCGTGATTTCTGTGGCTGGATATTGTCTCTTCCGGGGACATAGAAAGTGGAGTGGGGATGCGGGGAAGCCACAGCCTACCTTCGCGGCTCGGAGACACTGCGCGCGAACGGGACTTGGACCCCCACCACCCGACATAAGAGTAATCCAAACTCTTCCTTCTCGGTTGTGCCTGGCTTTTCCCGACCCCGTGGATCGATACCGGGATTCAGAAAGGTGATTCCAGCTTACCTAAGAGCGAGTAGTTGCCAGTCGGCAAATTGAAGATAACCTTCGCCCCAGACAAATGAGACACGTCAGCTATCCGCATCGCATCAGAGAGCACGCAACTGGCCGAGCGCGATAAACTTAATAGTCGAAAGGCTACCTGGGAAGTTCGATTGCGATTATGTATCTTTATATCAACCTCGGTGAGCACCCTCACTGCTGTTCGCGCATGGCATCATCGTAATGCTTGTTTGTTAAGATATTCTAGACAACAGAGATCGCCAATACTGTATCGCTAACCTTCTTCCATGGTTGATATCCAGCTATCCGCATGAACCCCCGAAGGGCTCATCGTTCATTCGCTCATCCCCAGTATCCTATGCAGAAACCCTTGTTGACATCGCACCATTTCTTTTCCAACGGCAACCTGCGGCTCAAACATGGTGGCCCCATGGTACACCCCCGGCCAGACATGTAGTTCAGCGGTTCCTCCAACCTGCCAAATCCTCGTCGCAAACTTGACCGCCGCGTCTCTGAAGACTTCGCAGGCACCAACATCAATGAATGTTGGCGGTAGATTCGATAGCTCTTCAGCCCGACCGGCAACCCTCACGCCCGTGGGATCATTCCTGTCCGACCCCAAGATAGCATCCCAGGCCCACTCATCCGTCCACCCAGGCCATATTGTTTCTGTCCGGAACTGACTTGCACTCACATAGTCTTCGTGCCTATCGTCCAGCATCGGAATGTTCAGTAGTAACGCGGCTACTTTGTGGCCGTTGAGCTGACGTGCGAGCAGGCCGGTTGACGCCGCAATCGCTGCGCCGCCTGAGTTTCCATAGAGTATGATTTTTGTCGGGTCGATATTCAACTCTTTCGCATGTGAGACGAGATACTGTAGCCCTGCATACACGTCGTACGCAGCTGCGGGCGCCGGATGCTCGGGCGCGAGCCTGTATTCCGGGCTCGCAAAGACCACGTCGTCCGCCGGCGAGAAGTGCGCCATGGCTTCTGTGACACCGAAGAATCGAGTTCCAGCTATTTGTCCACCGCCGTGGATATAGTAGATAACCGGTCTTCCACTGGGCCACGGGCGGCGCGTTTCATGTGTGCTTTGCCAAAGCGATACAGTCACGTCGTAGTCACTTAGATCGCTAACGCCGGATGCAGAGAGGGTAACATGTTTGTATTCCGGCTGCTGTTGGGCGATGTATTCAAGGTTGATGTCGAAAGCCAATATCATCTTTCGCGTGGCTTCAAGGTCGAAGGTCTGGCTGGAACTAGGCATACCGCTGCCATTTTTGTAGCCTACATCGAATGGTGGCCGGACAGGCACGTCTGCCATGGCTGTAGTTGGCGTATGTTCCGGAAGATAGGTTCCGTTTCACCGAATATGTTTATGCACGACAAGATTGTGTGACAGTCGCAGGATGGGAGATTTTGCAAAGTCCAATCAGTGTACATTTCCTAGATACTTATATTGGTGGTCTTGGAGCTACACTGCGCTCTGTTCCATGGCGAAAACCCCACGGCTCATGAAACTTCCGAGATCCGATCTTGAATGTGTTAATCAGTAATGTGGGGTACACTACAGTAACCGTGCGCGTGACGAGCCACTTCGCGTGACGAGCCACCCCACCATGCCAACATTGCGCGTCGTCCCATCTTCAACGCGTCATAACTCAACCAATATGGATCTGATTCAAGAAATGATTGCAGAAATCGAATCGCACGAACCAGGAGATCAGTTCCCGTACCTTCAAGACAGCCAAGGGATACTCAATATAGCCAATGGAGACTTCTTCCCGCTCTTCTGGAGGTCCTGGACGAAGGTTTTGAAACCTCTCCTCATCAAAAGGTCCTTTAAAGCAACTGGTATACACTCACCCAACTCAGAAGTTGTACTCAAAAAGTTTGCTAAGGAGGGATCAGATCCAGAAGGCAATTCAACCTCTCTACTTTCCAGCGAGGATTGGCTCAAGCTGAAGTTAATTGTACGCCGTGAGGTGAAGGATCAGAGCAGCAAGGACGTTAAGAAGCTTCAACGAAGTTTGCACCACATTGCAACTCAAAATACACTCCTCCTCGGCGAGGTTAGACGCCTCAGGCAGTCCCTAGCCATCAAGAAGAGGCGAGAAACCAAATCCTATACCCTACAGCTTAAGGATCATCCTAAGTATTATAGAGGAGCTGTTTGGTGGTCTCCCAAATGCGTGAAACGAGCTCGGGATGATAAGGTATCACAACAACAACAAGCCGCGAAGAGTGTTAAGCGGGAGAAACGTCAGGAGGAGAAGAGGAAGGAGGACGCTGCAAAACTGGCCAAGAAAAAACACCAGGAGCTCATTAACAACACTAAAAAGCTTATACAACTGTCCCAAAAGGGTAAGCGCAAGGCTTCACAACCTTGTAAGCTAGCTCCAAAGCGTCAGAAACGTATTGGGGTTGCTCCAGCTGTGGTAGGAGTCGCAAGCGTTGCACCAGCTACCCCGGCGCGTAGTCGCCGTTCACGACCAATCCAGCCTACAAAAAAACTATTTAACTAGCGCAAAACTTTCCCAGGCCTGTATATAGTATAGTCCTAGCTTTGCGCAACTTGATTACGATTTGTGGTGGCTCTACAACCTCATCTTTTTGAATATATTGAGTTGTTGGGGGTGATCATTTGGCGCACGGGCACTGTAGAACAGAGCTACTAGGCTTCGGACTAAGTACAGACGCTGACTGTATATCTGGCATAACCTGATGTGATCTGCTAAACACATGGATACACTTTTGAGCGTCAGGAATATATTGAAAGACTTTTTAGCCAAAGTCATTCCTAGCCTGCGTTGTCTTGGTCTAAGATTCAACAATAACGCGGTACGTTCCCGCCACATCGTCTCCATCCATCGTAGGCCCTGCCACTTGGTTAGACTACAGCTTTAATCCGGCACGACAAGATTGGCTTACAGCAAACTTCGCCCTTCATCTCACCACTATCGCAATGGCCCATTCCAGTGCTGCACGACAATGTCGCTGTGAACCCGAGTGCTCCACTCTGACCTTCGGGGATAGTGATGGACACTTGGCTGCCGGAGCTGACTGATTCGTTGAAGTCAGCGCTAACACCGAGATTGTGTATATCAGCAATTCCAATGCTCATGGAGGTGCTCCAACTCTGAGTGCGGTCTTTGGTCACTGTGATAGACCCCGGTCCCGACACCAAGTCCATCACGATTTGGACGTTGTCAGCAGGCTTGGTAAGAATCTCGCCACCTTCCCAGCTATCCTTGGTGCAGCTCCGCTTTTGGAGGTGCTGTCCTGTCGTTCCACTGGCCTGACGTTCCATATTTCCCTCATTGACGAGTGTTGATGGTGATGCTACTTCTGCCGGCTCGATGATAGTGCCATTGGCATACAGTGCAACGACAATAAGTACGACGCTAGATAAAACACTCAGGTAGAGTGCGCCGGCCATTTTAGAGCTTCTTTGACTTTGATATCGATGGACGAAAGCCCGAAAAGAAGCATGTGTGCCTCTTTCTGCAGAGTAAAGTGCGCTGCTTTATATCTTGTAACTGGACGTCCAATTGCCACGAGCCCGAGAAGCTTATAGCTTGTCTTATTAGCATCATTGTATCGTTTTCTCATAGCCGCCTTATCTACGTCATTCTGTTAGTATATTTTGCTAGGGCCTGCAGGATGTGGACCGGGACTGTACAGAATTGGGTAATAATATAGGCCGTTTTGCAGCTTCCTGTGGTAGGCGCGACTATTGCGGGATTCGTTGGAAGAGCTGATGTCTCTGCTTTGAACCACTGTTATAGACCTATCAAGGTACCATGCAGCTTAACAGAAGGCGAAGCTGTACCGTAGATAATTGTTTCCTCCATCTACATCGTCGCTATTCACTTGGATGTCAAAACAGCAATGACTTGAAACGTCGTTCGGCGAACCATCATTTTGCAATGATTATTGGCTCTAACTGGGATCCGCGCCTCCGGATAAGTTAGTTGACAATCTCTATAAACTTGCGGCCAAAGCGGCGCATGCGTCGAATGGAGTCTGTCTTACACATAGTTACCTACGCACAATGTTTCTTGAGGGAAGATCGGTCCTGCCAACAAAGGCCAAGTATTTGGTGCCTCGCTTAGTATGGTGGATATCGTCGCTCCTTCGTTGCGCTTGCAGCCAATGGAAGAGCACCCTTGGTCTCATGGAAGCGTGCCGTAGTACCGTTTATTTTACCCGCTGGCGCAGCACGGAGTCAAACCCCAGCGCTTCCAGGCATTGTTGTCAGCGGCGCAGCGCAGTTAACTGTAGATCTTCAGCGTTACAGCAGTATGGATCTACTGTAACACAATATTCCTTTGGGTGGATACGGGATGCCTAACTCTGTCGATCGGGTCAATCATAACCACAGGACCGTGGTGGGGACTTGGCATATTAAAGTTATTGTGCACGTCATTGCTCTTGGCTATTGAGTTGGTCCAATACTTTACCTAGGGGCCACATACACTAGAATACAAATAGATGTATTCTCGCAAGTGCAGACGAATAATTTCTTGAGGCTCCACCCTTACGCTACGACAATATGTGGACGTCTAACCATCGAAAGTCACTGCTCTTTACAATATCGGGACTCCTGACCACAACGTTTGTCAATGCCCAGAATTACTCCTGCCCAGGCAATTTCCGGGATTACAGAAGTGTGAACTCAACCGGCCAGCACGAATTCACTTGGAACTCCTCCTACGCTGGTGAAGACTCGTGGTATGTCTCTGTCCTCATTGGATCTCGAGAAACCGAATGGAATGATGGGAGCGACGTCGATGCGACTGCTTACATCTCCGCTCCTGGAAACGTGCGCAATGGCACAGGATACTGCAGCTACCAATACAACAACATCAATGCGACGTTAGAATCCGGAGGAGAGAACAGCTGTAGCGGTGTGATCAGCTCGGTCTGCATAGACCATCTGACCAATGCACTAAGCGAAGTAGCGACCTACTGTCCTAGCCCCGACACTGGGTCCACATCAGAAGCGTTCAAGATGGCGTGTCCAATGTTGAGAGGTGGTTCACACAGTACGTTCCTTCCATTGTTTCTGCATAAAATCCCCTAATGATCATTCTCTTTTCTTCTTACGTCCGGCACAGAACAGATACTATCGACTTGAGACCCGGGATCTGTAACTCTTGTGTATCTAGCTATTAACTTCACACAGACACCAAGTTCATCGACGTGGCAAATAACACGTGCGCCTATACCGACATGCCCGAAGTGAATATCCCCGACAATTACAGCACGTTCGGAACAGTCATAGGCCTCCAAGCGTCCGATACGATCGCCAAAGTTGGTGCGAATGAGACGTATGATCTCCTAACGCGTCAGACAATTCCGCTTGTCCTACTGGGGCGGTTTGTTGACCCAGAATCAAATCAGGTACAAAGGAGCGTCGAATTCGTGTGTATGACTGCGAACAATACAGTGGAGGGGAGCCGTGTACCGGACCAAGAGACGCCTTGGGAGAGTTTTGGGGCTCGTATTAGTGCTAGGACGGTGGGATGGGCGGTCAGTGTAGTGACGGCGGTAATGCTTGTCTTGTAAGACGTAGTGTAGAAGGCATCTAGAGTAGGGAACAACAGACGCCCACGGACTCATACTTAAACGTACTATACGATTCAGCGTCAAGGACCTATTACCAACGGAGAACACACAAAATACTTTACTACGCTATGAATGGAAGCTGCTCCTACCGTAAGCTCCCCTTCCTCGACCTCGTCCCGGCCCCATGTTCCGCTCATGAACAGATATTGGAGGAGCGGGCTTCCTTTCGAATTTCCCCACCTCGCTCAGTGTATAATTCCTGTCACCGGCCAGCTGAAAGGCATTTTTCCCCGCATCATCAACGGCATAAGGATCTGCTCCGCGTTCCAGCAGATAATTCACAACTTTTTCGTTGTGTGTACAGCTCTTAGCGTTGGAGTTGTACTTTCTACTGATCGCGAGCAGCAAAGGAGTCTTTCCAGTACCCTCTCTAGCTTCAATTTCAGCACCATGGTTAAGCAGCGCAGTCACCACCTCGAGAGTTGCTCCCACAAACGCACCATGAGCAGATGCAATGGCTAGATGAAGCGGTGTATAGCCCTCAACCAGAACAGTGGTCCGTTCGTTGGAGCCACACGTAGGATCCTCCCGTGTTGCACGACCGTGAATATTTGCGCCATTTGCTAAGAGGAAGGAGACCAACTCCAGTTTACATGACGCGGCAGCCTTATGAATAGCTGTAGTACCTTGAGCTGTGGCAGCATGAATATCTGTGCCGTGGTTGAGCAGAGCTCTAGAGATACTGGCGGAACGAGACTGCATGAACGGCGTCCATCCCAAGTTATTCCTTACATCTACTGGGCTGCCAGCGTCTAGGTATAGAGACACTAATTCGAGCATCCCTAGCGAGCAGGCTTTGTGTAGAGGGATCTCTCCTTGATAATCCGTAGCATCAACGTCTGCACCTGAAGCGATTAGCCAGGAGGCTATGCTTGGTTTGCGTACATGATGTAGAGGCGTCTGACCCCCCGCAGCTGGAGAACCAATTACTGCGCCAGCGTCTGTGAACACCTTGACAAGCTCCTCGGTCGCGCGAGGATCACCCAGTAGCTCAAAAAATGGCGAGCGTCCAGAAGAATCGGGAGAATTCGGATCAGCGCCATGATTCAATAGGGAAGTTATGAGAATCATTGGTGGTCCTTGTTCAGTGAGAGCAGCATGTAATGCGGTGCGTCGTAGTGGGTCTTTGCCATGGGTATTGACAGATGCACCTGCGTCTATCAAGACGTCGATGATTTGGACCGCGTGATCCCACTGTTGATCACGAATATAGTCCAACAGGCCACTGTCTCCATCTGCACAGTTGCAATCGAACACTGACATAAGAGCACTGTCTAATGCGGATTGCCGGTAATCGTCACGCGCATTCGTGTCGCGCTCACTACCGAATCTTTGCAATATAAATTTTACTATCTCCAGATTCTGGTTCTTGGCCGATACCCGTAGGGAATCCGCAATCGCCCGTCGATGAAGTGTATCTAAAAGGCTGCCCGAGGTGTTTTCGAAAAGTAGACGAAGCATATCCATGTGTTTCTCTCTTGCCGCAAGAAAAATAGCTTTGGAAGACTCGAAGTCAACGCCATGAGCAATGAGTTCTTGCATTGCAGCTATGGCATTCCAGCATGCGGCCGTTTCTACTGGAATGAAACCATCAGGTTCATCGCAGGTCCCGTTGTCGCGCAAGCTTGTATCAGCCCCACGAGATAGCAACAATCGAACCATTGACGAACTATCGTTACGTATGGCACAATGCAATGCGGTTTGGAGTGACTCATCGCGACCATTGATGTCGACTCCGTCGTCTAGCAAATCGGAGACCATGGCTAGATCACCGCTTCCTGCTGCCTGGTGGATCGAGACATCGTGCGCGAATCCGGTGCCATGGCCCTCTTGGGTACTGTCGTCCGGCCAGGGCATGATTGCAATCTCCGAGAATGTGACGTTTGCTGGCGTAGTTCCTGGTGTGGTGCATTCTTAACGGGCGTAGCGAAAGTATCGTTGAAGCAAAGCTATACAGTCACAAGCGCGGCGGGTGGTTGCCTGTGAGGTACTGGCCAAGTCAACCTTAGCCGCAACGATGAATCGCTTGAATCATGCAGGATTGACACGCCAAGCCACTAGTTGCCAAATTTGACCCACGAAGACATGCTGGTGACCTCATTTAGACTCATTCGCATGCCGCGTATATACCCATGTCCGACCTAGAACATGGTATGTAACGTCATCCTTCAGCTTCTCCAGGACAGGGGCTTCAGCATCGTGCCGCGAGCATTATCTTATCAGTATCGCTTCAATGCGAACATCGTTAGCTTAGACACGAAAGGATTATTCGAGAGTGAGACACATGAAATACCACTGTGGTCGTTTCCTTCTGATCTAAAAACATATTGTTACGTTGACGCATTACGAGCTAGATGAAGTCCCACCTCCTTCGCGAACCAACCTTTCCAACCAATCTCTGATCTGGCCTCTCATCCGCGAGAGCACTTTCTCATGTCTCACCATCAATTCGTTGAGTTTGATATCGGCGACGAGCTGCTGCTGCTCAGCGTGTAACGGCACCTTAACACCACCAACGTCGAGATACCTCCTGCGAACCGTTTCCTCCTTGATGAAAGCCACGAGGCCCTTTTCGTGCGCCTCAAGCTGGGCTGACGTAAACTTATCCGTCTTGTCAGCAATCGACGCGACTTCCTTGATAAACAAGCCCTTGGAGCGCGTCAGGTTGGTAATCCACGAGTCGCAGATCTTCTTGTGCGCAAACTGTTCCACGGCGCAGTCAGAGCAGCGATGGAAGACGGTGTACAGCAGGCACACTTTCTCGACGATGAGCTCCTTTTCTTCGATGATGACACGGTCACCGACGTCGTAGGGCTGCTTGGAGAAGACAAATTGGCATGCTGCTATGAACTCGGTAACGGTGCCGCTCAGTGCGAAAGAGAGCCCGGTGACGGTTGTCCAAATCGGCGTCAGGTATGATGTCAAGTTCTTGACGAAGAATGCGGCTTCAAGGATTTGTATCATGAGCTGCGGATACAAAATTTTGGGGACTTTAGAGACGTACAGTATATAATCGCGACTACAAAGAGCAACGGGAAGCTTACGACGGCATTCGCACTTCTTGCCGCACGTTTCGTTCCGTTCACACTCTTTGCAATGTCGCGCATTGCCATCACCAGCTCCTTGAGGAAATCTGCGACTTCATCTGTCGTAATTTCGCCACTGTCATCTTTATCCATCATCTTCATAATTTCCGCCGCTGTGAAGTCTAGCGCGTTATTGATCGTTTTGCCGGCCTCTTCGTTAATCTTCTCCTGCAGAAACGCCTCTGTGAAACTCATATTTTCTCCATGAAGGTAGTGCTCGACAAGGATATCTGGAAAAGGCTTTCCGTTAAGATTGAACTCTTTATCACTGCCTTTACCTTGGACATATCGCTTGCCTTCTTCTCGCACGTCGTTCAAGTCTGGTGGATCGCGTAGGAAGAGAGTCCCGAAAAACTTGCCCGTCATTGAGGGCAGACGAGAAACAAAAAATCGATACGGAGTGTCTTGACACCCTGTAGGTGACGAATTGACGGACGGCTCCTGCGAAGCACCCTCCTTCTCCTTGACTTCAAGATAGATTTTGGCTATCAGAAAAATAGCATTCCTTCGTCGCACCATCGTTTCGAGATGCCTTTCCTTGCCCATCCTTGCCGCTTGGAAGGTGATAATGACTTCCATGAGAATATTCTCTGCGCAGAATGTAGCAGTCGCAGGTATACTGGCGAGGAGTACTTTTCTCAAAACCATAAGCCAATTTTCGTTGCAGGTACTGCCGCTAACGCGACACATAACAGAAGAACTTCCCCATGCCACAAAAGACATTGCAAACCACACATTTGCCCGCATGATGTTGGTAACGAACTTATCCCACGGCATCAGGCTCGCGTCGAATTGGTACACCCAAAACTAACCTCTGCCAATATAAAAGTGGAAAACCGAGAGAATCCACGCTGAAGTCCACAAAATCTCGATCCAGATGAGAAAGCCAGTCGTCCGTATGCCACCCATTGCTGTTGTTGGTGCGGACGCAGCGATTGCCACCCAAGGTATCACGATGATCACAGAACCCATCAACCACCATGTCGACCAACGCAAGTCTCTCGACTCTTTCGTATTTCTGATATCAATTGTTCTCACCACTTCGTTCTTATCCCCATCGACGTTCGATTTCGGCAGCTCGTTGATCGTGACTTCCGCTTTGCCGATTCCGCTTTGCGATTCGAGGACGCTGTGTTGGTAGAAGGGATCTATCGTTTTATCCATCTCTCCGTTTGATAGAGGGGGTCGCAAACTGCGGTTTCCACAGGACAAAGGATCGGTAGCGTTCACAATTTGGTTTGTACGTCTCAGCTGAGTAGGATAACTATGATCGATGATGCTGGAATGCTGCGACGTCTTGCTCACACACTTCTCGGTCTATTGATAGACAGCCCAGAATTTGTGGGGTCAAGCGCTGGTGTGTCAATCAATCAGCAAGTACACATAGCAGCAGGCAGCGGTCTCTAAATATACTAGACATAAGAATTGCTACCGGAAGGGATTGTTGCAGAGATGACGAGATGGCGAGATGAACAAATACGCATGCAGGTTGTCGCCGCTCATTCCTCTGGGGAGGCCCGTGTCGCTCTGTATAGAATTAAAAAGCGCGCAAGAAGGCAACAAGGCATTTCAGCCCCTCATGCACTTCTTGTAACTTGCATGTGGCCTAGACTATGTCAGCTATGTTCGATTGGCTACGGTTGTCAGCCACGATCATCATGTTGAACACCTGCAGCCGAGACTTTTGCCACCCATGAGACTAGAATGACCCTTATTGGTCCAAGGCTGAAAGGAGGCGGAGATTAAGACATTTGCGGACCGCCTTTCTGTAAACTTGGCTGAGCTTGTGCGAATGCTTCTTGGTTGTGCAATTCGCTAATCAGGATCAAAATGAATGTCTTCGAAATCTTGGCTAAATTGAGAAAGCAGATCTATCGTAGGTAATGAGCGTTAGGTTCGCCTTGTAAGATATTTCTTCGTGGTTGAAGTAAATTTCCCTATCTACTTCGATCAATTGATCGTATTGAACCCATCCTCGATCGGTAGCCCCTCTGAATGGAGCTTCATGGCAATCTTTCGCATGTAGAGTTCGCATGGTTTGCAGCTCTGCCATCCATAATTCTGTGATAGATGCTTCACACGCAATTGACAGTCGTCGTCACCAAATGTAGCACTCGTCGAGCCGACAACGCTCAGATCAGCTGTAGTAGTAGTAGTAGCACCAGTAACAGCAGCAGCGGCGGCGGCGGCGGCGTTTTCCTTTTCCTGAAGGATTTGTTCGTTCTCTTCATCTTCTCCTAGGCGTATAATTTCTGGTTTCTTGGACTTCTTCTTCTTCTTCTTAGTGGTTAGTTCCGTTTCCTTACTCTTCTTCTTCTTCGTTTTCTTAAGTGGAGCTGCAGGAAACGTAGCCCAGGGATCCGCTTCTTCCTCTTCCCTCTTCTTACACTCCTCGGCTTCAGCGGCGGCGGCGGCGACAGCTTCCTCTTCCTTCATGCTCTTCAACTCAGCTTCCTCCTCTTCGAGACGTATCCGCTCTTCCTCTTCTAGGCGTCTCCGTTCTTCCTCTTCTTCTTCCTGTTGTCTGATCTCAGCAGCCTTTTCTTCCTCTCTCTGGCGCTTCGCTTCTTCCTCTTCCCTCAACTTCGCCTCTTTGTCCAACTGGACCTTCAGTTTCTTCGCTTGTGACTTACTAAGCCCTGCGTAAGGATCTTTCTCCGTCTCTGGATGTCCCTGTGCAGCCGATACAACTGGAGCAACAGTGTCAACATCAGGAATGACTAGTGTTGGATCGACCTCGAGCTGGAGGTCAGGTGGCGACACAGGAGGGGTAGAACAGCCGGTGTTCACTTTGGACTTCTTTTTCTTCTTTGCAAGACTACCCCAGCTGCCCCACAGCGGTTCAACACCTGCTCCGTCTTCCTGGTGTTTGGTCACGGTAGAGTTCTCGGCGGCATCCTCCTCCTGAGATTGCGCAATGGTTGCATGCTCGGCTCGAAGGTGCTGAGTCTCAACTTTGACTTTGCCTAATCCCCATGACTCGGCCTCTCCTCTCTCGGTCGCGTGACTTTCTTCCTCAATGCTTGAAGGTAAGGCTGCAGGCGCATCAGCCTCCGGACTGCTACTCCGGTCCTGGCCCAGATCATGAGGACCCCAGGCAGCCGACGAGTCATCAAAAGCTCCAAACTTCTGTACAGACGTGGGCCACGCGTTGGGACCCTCAGCTACACGCTTGGAAGGTAAGTCTGCTATGTCAGGCGAACAAGGCCCTTGAAGTTCGTCGTGTCCAGGTGCTGGGATCCGACCGGTTGCGGTCTTTTCTTTGCGCAACTTGTCTAGCTCCTCGCTTAACAGACCAACGGTGATTTGAGCTACCAACTTCGTCAACGTAGGGCTTTCGATGCTGTCGAAGAAGTCTGGTGCTAATATCGCAGAGGGGTCGTGTTTAAAAGCCGACCGAACTTTCATTAAGACGTAGTCTCGAAGCCACGCGTGTTCTCCAGAAGGGCCTACGATGAGATCCTCTCGAATAACGCGCACAGCATCGCGTAAACACATGTCCTCGCCTCGTCGCTCTAGCTCGATCTGCGCTAGGTTCTGGAGATCAGGCACACCATACTTCTTAGCGGCCTCCAGTGTAAGGAGAGCTGTTTGGAATTCACTGAGGACGATGTCTTGCTGTGTGCTCTCGATATTTCCGACAGCTTCGTTGTTGAGAGTATGATACACACCTGTGTGCAGGAAGTGAATCAAGACGTGACCGATGCTCGCGTCAACATCTGCGAGGTGGATCTTGCCTGTCCAAGGATCACGACTTGGGATTTTCTCTAGTTGTTGCAGCAGGACATCTGGCAGATAATATTCCTGGAGAGTAGGACCGAAGTGCAAGGCGACAGTGGGGCTTGTGTATGGGCTGAGATAATTAGCTCTGCAACGTTGTGCTGGCCTGAATGGAGGAAGATCGCCTCACCTTGTCACCGGTCGAGGGGCTGCAACACTGGCGGCTTTCGTCGCACGCTTGCATTTCTTGGCCATAGCAATCGAAGCGATTCAGGTAGTACTATTTGTAGATCTTTCCTTTCGGAATTCTGGAAGGACAAAGTACCTAGATCAGTGATATAGTCAGACAGAGGGACCTTTTATCTTGGATACATGATGGTTTTAGAGACCCCTCGTGTTTGGCATGCGCATAAGCGTTTTCCAATGGTGTTCCACCCAATCATTCACGCGTTGTTCACGGAGGACCTCTGCATATGCGAAAACACGACACCCTGCAGACCACGCCGCTTAGCCGCTTGACCCCGCACATGAACACTCAATCCGATCAAAGATTACATCCTTGGATCACAGTCACCAAAAGCACATGCAAAGAGGTAGCCTTAGGAAAGATATAGCATAGTCGGATCTTAATGCGTTCTACTACAACTACATCTATTCCAAACTAACATGCCCAGGTGATCTCGTTCCCTGAATATGGAGGCTACTATTTGTTGACAAAACCGAGTTGCAATCGCTCAGCCTCTCGATGTTTTGTTTATGGTTGCCACACTCCGCATTGATCCATGCGAGCACTTCCAGGAAACGAAATCGCAGACGCAGCCACGGCGCGTAATGTGTCATTGTGTCATTGGTTCGAGATATGCATAGCAATCCAACAGTATAGTGGCCTTGCGCCGATTCATTTCTTATAAGCTGAAAACATTCAACGTTTACACTTAGCAATCAGCCGCAATCTCACCTAGGTAAGCTGCATTTCGCCAAAGGACAACTTCCACTGGACACACAATGAGCCTCTGTGTACCGTGCAATCGCACTTTCGGTGGCGACCAGGCACTCAGGCAACATGAAGAGGACTCACCAAAGCATGGGCCCTTCGACTGCAAGGCATGCAATCGCTCTTTTAGTAGCCAGAATGCATTGACTCAGCACCAAAACGATTCCCCAGTCCACCAAAGATCCAGGAGGGACTCGGTCACTACATCAGTCACGCCTGCTCCCTCTACTCAACATATCTCTTTGCCGTTCTCAGCACCTCCCAATGTCTCTTCGGCACCAGACAATGGCCAGCGCAGCCGCCACACCGCGACGGAAAACGGTTCACACACAAATTCGACATTCGACATAAATTACATCCCACTTGAAGACACTTTGCAGGCTCTCACTATATCGGATGTCAATACGACTACTGCACGACCAAAAATTGGTCGAGCACGGGTTGCTAAACTACAAAAGGAGACGAGGACTTCCTTTACGTTTCCCGAAATGCACCAACGCATTGCGGAAGCTGTCGCGCCCGCCATAACTTCGACATGGTTCAATTCCAACACGAAGGCCCATGCTGAGAAAGAGAAGGACACGAATATTATAGGAACGTTTACATGCGTCAACGACCGATGCGGAAAAGATGGGTGGAGTAGTGGACTCGTCGCAATCTGGATTAGAGGATACACTCGTAACGGATACAACGCTATTGTGTACAACCAGCGTTGCAATTTCTGCGACTGGCTAGGATGCCTCAAAATGGATGAACAATCGTACGTAGAGCGGATTGCGTACAGACTGAAGGCATGGGCAGGCGTAAATGATGAGCAGGCAAATTTTAGGTCCAAGCTGCTCCGTGGCCCACATGACAGCGAGCACTGCGAGGGTTGTAAGGCGGGACATTGCGGACGGGCCTGATGTTAACATATATTTTCCATCATAGTGGCTAGTGTTGGAGGAGAAGCGTGATAGATTGATTCTACAGAGTATTCGAATGTATAGGATGTACGCTAGTGGGTGCAGCAAGCACCAATAACAATCATGAGATGGCTCCTTCTTCAATTAGTGGAGGTGAGACGAGGCGAGATCTCACCACGCCGGTAGCAAACAGAGCTAATATATGTACGAGCAACGGATTGGCCATCAACACCGCCCTGGTCACACAAGCCCCACCTGCGTGTATAGCAATCGCCCGGTCCTGTCGATCATGTTCGTATAAATGCACCCAGCACCTCCAACTTAGACGATCGGTTAAGCTGGACTCAGCGACATCGCTTTCGTTCCACACTTCAACGGAGCAACGAACACCTCGAGCACTTCTCACACCATGGCTACATCCATCCTTAGCCTCCTCGGAGGCATACTAGTCATATATATAGTTGCCCATCTTATTCGGCGGGCAAAGCTACCCCCAGGTCCCCGTGGCCTGCCACTGCTTGGGAACCTCCACCAAGCACCGAAAGGTGCTCCGTGGTTGACCTTCACCAAGTGGATCAAGCAGTACGGGAACATTGTTTCAGTCAACCTTGGAGGTACCATCATCATAGTTGGTGATTATGAAACGGCCAAACAACTTCTCGACAAGCGAAGGAACATCTATAGTAGCAGGCCGCGTCTCGTAGGAACTTACCATGACGTGTCAAGAAGTAACACTGACCGATGCGGATAGGTCATGGGGCACGAATTAGTGTGCAACAGCAATCCGATCGTGTTCAAACCTTTTGGTACAGATTTCCTTCTACACCAGAAGCTTCAAGCGCCAGTATTGAGCCCGCGGGCAACAGCTTGCTACACACCTATTCAAGACCTGGAGAGTCAACAGCTACTCAAAAGCCTTCTGGAGTCGTCCGGAAGCATCGCGCATTGCGTCGAAGTGTTTGCAACGAGCTTGGCGTACTCTATGGCTTTCGGGATGCGTATCCACACCGGAAAAGAGTGGCAGGTGGAACGGACTCGCGAATGCATGAAGAACTTCCACGTTGCCGGCCAACCAGGAGTTTGGATTGTGGATGCGTTGCCGTGGCTCAACTACCTGCCCGCAGCCATTGCGCCTTGGAAGCGCCAGGCCGCAAAGTGGTTCCATGAGCTCGACGACCTGCACGTCAAGAGCTACAACGAGGCGCTCAGACGTGAGGGTTGGAACTGGGCGAAAGACTTGGAGAGGGCTGCCGAAGCCCAAAGCATGACTGAGCAGCAGGTCGCTTGGGATGTTGGTATTCTCGCCGATGCTGGGGTTGAAACCATGAGCGCTACCCTCATGATCTTTGTCCTCGCATGCGTCGCGCATCCTGAATGGCTCGCGAAGGCGCAGAAGGAGATCGACCAAGTCGTAGGCGAGCGACTGCCCGGGTTTGGGGATCTGAAGGACTTGCCGTACATCCAGGCCGTAGTAGAAGAGGTTTTCCGCTGGCGCCACCCACAACAAGCCGGCATTCCGCACGCCACGACCCACGAGGACTACTATCAGGGCTATCTTATCCCCAAGGGATCTGTTGTCATCCCGGTCTTTTCCGCAATGCGTCACAACGAGGACCTTTTTGACAAGCCGGCAGAGTTCCGGCCCGAACGCTGGATGGGCAAGTCGCAATCGCAATTCAACAACTTTGGGTACGGTCGCAGAATCTGCCCTGGCCGTCACATCGCGCGCAACTCAGCAAGCATAGTAGTTGCGCGCCTGCTGTGGGCATTCAATATCCGTACGCCGAGTGGGAAGAAACTCGTTGTGGAAGAAAGTATGTTCACCACGGGGTTTGTATCGGCTCCGAAGCCTTTTGCGTGCATCTTCGAGCCCCGGAGCGAGACACATGTCCGCGTTATTCAAGAGTCCTTCGACAAGGTAGACAAGAACCTTACGACTCTTCTTAACGAAGCGCGTGAGAAGCACAATGCGCTGGGAATCAAGGCCCGCGCATAGTGCCTACCCACCATCAACCTCGACGCGCTTTGTAGCCATACAACCTATCCATCTCAACCATATAGTCGCAGCTCAAGCTACAGCTGGCTGGCTTGCGCATCGCGATGGTGATGTGGAGTAACGCGTACATGGCCGTGTTGCAAGTACTTGCGAAGGGTGGGGAAGGACGGAGGCGGATCGAGAATGGGCAGCGGCGGGAGGGACATCGTCGCGAAGGCTGTTGGGTATGCGAGCGAGCGTTCAGGCGTTGTCTTGGCGGTGCTCAGAGCGCAGCGCATGGTAGCCTCCATCGAGGCCGGCGATGGAGGCGAGGGGTGTGTTGAGAGGTGCGCGTGCGGAGTAAAGTAGGTTTGGCGAATGACGTAGCGGAGCCTAGCAGGTGAGCTGAAGGGCTGGCTTGTACATGTTTAGAGTCCCATTGCGAAGGTCCTTAGAGGAGCGTTGCGCAGGGCGGCCAGGTCGAGAGAGATGTCGGTCGCGAAGTGAGAAGTGACTGAGTGCAGCCCTGTGACGTCACGGCTCGTCCTGCGAGCTTGAGGACTGGCTTCTGATCGCTTAATGCAGTCAAACAAGAGCGATAGTCCTTTTGTCGCAGACGCGCCGGCATAACCTGCTACAAACGCGTCAGCGCAGCGATGGTCAGCGACGCGCTAAAACCCTGTCACTACCAGCAATCTATAACTGCAGTACCCGCACAATCAAGACAAATGCACGAGTTGAGCAAGCGAACTTGTCGGATGAGTGTATGTAGTAGCCCTCCAAATTATCCCATGGTAGGAGCTATCGTACGTGGCTGACTCTGCCTTCCTGGCACCTCTGAAGAGATGATTCGGCGCCTCGACTGATAGCGCGCACCACGTACACGGTGATGGAACGCGGCATTCCACGGCACGCTTTTCTTGAACAGCTCCTTGTTCATATGCCGAGGCAGTCTGATGTATGAATGACATGAAGAAGATTCGAAGACAGAGATGAATCAACTTCGATACTGGTTGCGAGTGCTTGGAATTGTGGGCACTGGACTTGCGCTACTGACTATACAAGCTTCTAGACGACGGGATCCTCGCGCTTCGGAAGGACGCCTAGGTGCTTATGTTGAACACCCACGCCGAATTTGCGATGGTCGAGAATGCAACCCCGATCAATCAGCTAGTGAGGTAAGTTCCGAAGGTAAGGTGATTCGTCTTTCAGTTCTAATCTTCACAGCGAATGCCCCGCCGCTTGCGACGCTCTTGTCGAAACGACTGTTCTCCGCGGTTCCGGGCTTTGCAAAGTCCGGATACAGCGAGCGCCAGATCCATCTTGAGAATTCTGCAGCTTTCGGTGGCTCCGCTTCCGGCTTTAATGCGCCGGCTTGGGATGACATCGCGTCACTTCAAGTCTCAATTTGCGCCACGACCCAAGTCACACGCTGATCACACCGGGAGTGGCTTTACGCCAGCATGTGGACCGGCGCCGTGGCTGTGCTGTGCCGAAGGTCGTATAATTAAAAGGGCGCACTACATCTCAGGCCGCGCGTACCAATAGTACCGACGAACGATTGGGTTGGTGCACTGAAGTCCGTTTCATGCGCATCTAGACACAAAACAGAAAAGGGCTGCCGTGACTCACCGTTTGACCGGTGGTAAACACATCTCGCTGCCAAGATGGCCCTTCCAGACATATGTACAAGAGACGGTCGGTGAGTAAACAGATCAAGCCACACAACCACTTTTCGACTACAAACGATGCCACTCCAATTCTGGAGATCGCCTGGACAAGGCTCAAAAGATACCGATCCACTGCTCGAGGCAGCATGTCCTCCACAAATCGACGACGATTACCTGAAAACCGACGAAGAGGATAGCGACGACGATAGTGATGAGGACGAGGACGTGAAAGAGGCTCGTGCTGAGCGGTTGCGCGAGACTGGAGGCTGGCTTGGCTACCTGAAAGACTTTACCATTTTCCTGCCTTATGTCCTACCCAAACGAGACATCAAAGTACAGATATGTCTACTCATCTGTCTCATCACGATCGCGATAGAGCGCGTTCTGCAAGTGGCTATCCCGTACGTCCTTGGAATGATTGCGGACAAAGTCACACATGGGTCGATACCTATTCGAGAACTGCTCGTCTTCCTTGTCCTGGACCACCTCAACGGCGATTCAGGCTTGGTCTTCATTCAAGAGCTGTCTAAAATACCCATCAAGCAATTCTCGTACAAGCAGTTAACCAACGCTGCTTTCGGCCATGTCATGGCCCAGTCAATCGATTTCCACTCTACGCAAGACTCAGCAGAGGTCATGAAGGCTGTTGAGCAAGGCGAAGCGTTGGGCAACGTCCTCGAGTCGGTAGTCATCGAAATCCTGCCAACCATGATCGACGTCGTCGTAGCTTGTACTATCTTCTACCGAAAGTTCACTCCGGCAGTGGGGATGGTTCTGCTCGGTGCATCAATCTTATTCCTGGCAGCCGAAGCTTTCTCAACGCGACTCACAACCGGCCCCCGGAGGAATGTGACGAAGGCGGAACGAGTCCAGATACGGAAGATGCACCAAGCGATCCAAGGTTGGCAAACTGTGACTTACTTTAACCAGTTCAAGAGGGAGGCCCACGTATTGTCCAATGCTGTGAACGACCACATGAAGGCAAGGACACGTTTCGAAGCACGGCAAGCGTTCATCAAGGCTCTCGTTGAGCTGCTGGTACCAACTACCTTCTTCGCTCTAGCCTACCTCATCCTTCAACGCATCGCTGCAGGCACCGCATCACCAGGAGACTTTGTCTTCTTCCTCACGTACTGGGACTCAATCATTTACCCGCTAAAGTTTTTGACAGAACATGTCCGGTGGTTGGTGCGCGACTTTGTAGACGCCGAACGAGTTCTGCACCTTCTACAGACCCAGCCGTCAGTCACAGACGCACCCGAAGCCTACCCACTCGCGGTGCGCGACGGCGAAGTGCGGTTCGAAGACGTATCCTTCCAATACGATTCCAGCCGCTACGCACTCCGCGACGTCTCCTTCACCGTCTCGCCCGGCCAGACCGTCGCGCTCGTAGGCCAAACCGGCGCTGGCAAATCGTCAATTCTGAAACTGCTCCTACGCCTGCACGACGTCACATCCGGTAGGATTACCATCTCCAAACAAGACATCCGGCACGTCACGCTGAGTTCGCTGCGCGACGTTGTGAGCGTAGTTCCTCAGGCACCCACCTTCTTCAACACGTCCATCATGGAGAACGTACGGTACGCACGCAGCACCGCGAGCGACCAAGACGTCCACGAAGCATGTCGCGCAGCCGCGATTCACGACACCATCATGCGCTATCCCAAGGGTTACAATACGCACGTCGGCGAGCGTGGCGTCAAGCTGTCCGGTGGCGAGGCCCAGCGTCTTGCGATTGCGAGGGCGCTGCTCAAGGACGCGCCGATTGTGCTGCTAGATGAGGCGACGAGTGCGGTTGATACGGTGACGGAGAGCAGTATCAAGAGGGCATTTGAGAAGCTGAAGGAAGGGAGGATTGTGATTGTTATTGCGCATCGGCTGAGTACGATTGTTGATGCGGATTCGATTCTAGTGTTGCATGAGGGGAGCATTGTAGAGAGGGGAACGCACCAGGAGCTGTGCGATAGAAAAGGGCGGTATTATGAGCTGTGGGAGGGGTCTTAGATTCCTTTGGGTTTTTGATGCATAAATGCACGATGATATAATGTTTTGATACAGCTGGAGAGATAAGACGTGCTTTTTCTTTTCTTTTCTTCTCTTCCAAGTCAAGCAATTATGAACAGTACCTCTGGCCCATGCTAGGTTCGATGATGCCCATGTCGATGAACTTGAGATAATTCCAATAGTCGGCCTGCACGCCTTCACCCGCGACCGAAACATTGCCAAAAAACTTTGCTGTCCAGTACGCATTCCCTTGCGTGTACTTGTTGTACGCGTAGAGCCCGGTATTCAGATTCTTCGCGCGATTCGCAAACCTGTTTTTCGACGATGTCTGGATGGCCCACTCGCCCACAAAGACAGGGAATTTGCCATCACCAGCAAGTGTCTTTGCGTCTGCACAGATGTTAGTGGTGACGTTGTCTGAATCGCTGGGGCGGCCAAAGTAGTAGTTGTGCACATCGAACACAATGTTTGTGCTCGCAGCAAAGTTTCCAGACCAGAATGGCTCGCCTTTGAAACTGCCCTGGAACATGATTGGGATCTTTGGGTTTACGGCTTTGGTATGCTTGACCACGGCGTTGATGTATTTTTGTACCCAGGCAGCACCGTTATCTGACAAAGCTGCCGGGGTGCCGAATTTGGAAAAGTCTGGGTTGTCGGCTGGTTCGTTGATGGGTGCGAGTGTGTAGGACTGCGGGCTTCCGGACTTTTGGATGAACTTCAGGACTTGGTCGACTGCTTGGAGGGAGAGGTCGAGGTTGGTTTGGTTGTTGAACCAGTCCCATTTGCCAACGCGCTAGATGGAATTAGTAAACGTGTGTGGGACGCACTGCATCTGTAGAAGGACTCACCTCGCCAATATCCAGACCATTGATACCACCCGGAAGACCATGGATATCGAGGACGATATGCATGCCATACTTCTTGATGGCGTGAGAAGCGATTTTCCTGATGTACGATTGCTGGTTTCCAGAATGGTACTGCGCACCTGGAACCTTGATCCACGCTGCGTAGGTGGTTGGAATGCGAAGAAGGTTCACTCCGGCCGAAGCAAGCTTATCGATGTCTTCACGAGTGATGTACGTCGCATAGCGCTCCTCAAAGACCGATGCGCACCTGTCGCCCAGTTTGGCACAGCAATTCCACTCATCGGCGGTACCGTTGCAATATGTGCCCCAGAAATATGGATCGATGGTGGCTTCCTGGCAAAGCCATCCACCGAGATTAACTCCATTGGCTCTGAAGTTTCTCCAATTGACATAGTTGTCGCGATGCGATGTGGTTGGGGTTGCTAGGACAGTGGAAGAGAATACAAGAAAAGATGCGCCTAGGGCTGTGAACGCCAACATGTTCGTTGATCTGAGACGTGAACGCATACGATGAATGACTATTTCATCGTTGATGGTGTATGAATATATATACTTGTCACAATGGAGTGTATTTCATCATTTGAACTGTTTACGGGTTAGCATGTACAGATTCTACATCTTGATATTGTGGGGGAAAAACATGGGGAAGATGTGGAGCCGGTAGAGCTATGTACAAAAAGGCATCATTCTGCCCCGCAAACTGGTCTAGTTTTCTCAAATGAGTTAGATCCAAGCCACCCATTTCCTACATGCACGTGCCGTGGTCCCTGACAAGGCTAGTCTCCTCGGTAGAGTTTATGCCGAACTTTTGTCCCGAGTTTCGGTTGTAGATTATGGACCGACACACGCCTCTTGACAGCCCGCGGTGGCCGGAATCAGAAGCGAGGAAAGGGCCAGCATCTCATCAAAGGGATGCTACCGTCGGTATTAAGACAACGAGCAGCAGCCAACTCCCTAATGAATGCGCACAGGTATTTTCTAGCAACCGCGGCGATATCCTCTGTTATCGCTATGATTTTGATGTTCTGTTAGGCATGGACCAGCACATTGCTGTGATTGAACTCGACGCGCCTCTCTTGCGACCGCTCGACGATCTGCAGCGCAAGACGCACAGCTACAGCACAGCCGACATGAATACACTACGCGCACACACTTGCACTGCATGGGGACTCAAGACAAGGCTTGGACGGGAGAGAAGGACTTGCCGTCAAATATCGGGATAATATCTTCTTAGGGTAGCTCTACAGCCTCATCTCTATTATCGCAGCTTTATGTTAGGGTGGGTCGGATGCCAGCATGAATCAGATAGTGCACTAACACTGTAGCGATTGGCCTGCGACACATTGCATGTCGAACACGTATGAGAATCGTTTATATTGGCTGAACCTTTGTCTATTCAGAGCTCACCGGTTTCTAACGCCACCATTACCCCTCAACAGCACACTCACCAATCTGCATTCAGAATACACTGTTGCCTAGATGTCAATGAGGCGTGGTATCTATTAATTCGCTGCATGTACATGAGACTCTAGCGTTGAGGCACTTTCTGAATCCCATATCTCCAAGATGTTTAATCACCAGCACGATATCCGAACGATGCCCTGAGTATTTACAGGACCAATCATCCTCCACACTGAAATTCGAAATCGAACTTCTGTATCCTCGAAGCGCCCACTATGGAGACCTCATCTTCGCCCGGTCAACATCTGAAAGGGTAATCACATCAATTAATTTCTGTTCATAACACGTTATCATTACAAAAACCACTTCGTCCTCGTTGTATAAATCATGCACAGAATACCATATTGCAACTGACAATTTCCTCAAGGGCGAGTTTCCAATACTTGGACAGTCTGGGTGACCAGCACCTACGTCTACTCGATCTTAAGCTGAACCATGGCGATGACCCCATTCGTCTCGGTATCCGTACGTACAGGATCGACGATCATCCCCCATACATCGCATTGTCTTACACGTGGGGAGACCCAAACGACACTGTACCCGTATTCTGTAATGGAAGAAATATCGTTGTTACTCGAAATCTCAAAGATGCTTTGTGGCAATTTCGAGAAGATCGCAGAAGATCGGTCGGAGCGATGTCCTCTATAAAGTGTCATAGCCAGCCTCTGTACTTCTGGATTGATGCCATTTGTATCAATCAGACAAACAACAAGGAGAAGAGCTTCCAGGTTGGTTTGATGGCAAAGATCTATCAACGAGCTCATCAAGTTTTTGCTTGGTTGGGACCCGCAGACAAGAGCAGCGATTCAGCGATTCGCTGCATCAACACTATCGGAAAGATGGTGGAAGAATGTCGTATGAAAAATGCGTTCGAAAATTGCCTCAAAACCTGGCAGGACATGGAATGTGTGCCCGGAGGGAGTGGGCGGCTGGTCTCGGTCGACCCTGTCTTTCAGGACATAGATGGATCCATATTTACAGTATCCAGAAAGGCCTTCCAAGACTTATTCGATGTTTTTAGCGGCCAGAGCAATCAGAGCGACTTGCTACCAATCGCTGAGTTGAAGGAGTTCTTCACCAGATCCTGGTGGGCACGGGTGTGGATCTTGCAGGAGATTACTCTTTCGAGAGACACACATGTGATCTGCGGAGCGCAAACAGTCACAAGGTACCGCTGCGATGCTTTCATACACATGTATGCTGCAATGTGGATCATCATGTCTACTAGGCGTCGGAGGGATCAAGGATCTTTGAGCCCGTATCAGCACGACATTATCAGGCATCTATTCCATCATCGTCCTACCATCATGCTTTCCATGCCAAGAATCTATCATGGAAACAGATTCCCGTTGGCAGCTCTCCTTCGTGCGACGTGCGTTGGCACCATCAACCCGAACAGACATGGACCTCATAATCTCGAATCCACAAAACCAGAGGACAAAATTTTCGCGCTGCTAGGTCTAGCTGCAGATCGAGAGGAGTTGGAATATCTTGGCGTTGTCCCAAACTATGATGTTCCGTATGAACAAACATATGCTACTACGATGGCAGCATTATTACAACAGGGTCATATATCCATGCTGTCAATGTGTCAAGCCTCAATGTCGCCGAATCTCCCGTCATGGGTTCCGGACTGGTCTCTATCTGTGACTGACATGTTGCAAGATATACGGGAGGACCACATAACTTCATATCCGGAGTTCAGTGCTTCACGACATTGGACACATCAAGATTCAATCAAGATATACAACGAGGATGGGGTGATAACGCGCATATCAATGGAAGCTTGTCTATACGATGATATCTATCAGGTCGGTCATTTTGCCAATCGGACTAACAGTAAAGAGGTACCGCTTTCGCAAACTTACCAATGGCCAGTAGAATGGCTACTGGAGATTTTGCGCCTAAGCTATTGCAGAAGGAAAGATTACAAGGGATTTCACAATCGATTACGCGCCAGCGGACGAACTTCGATTGGGGACGTCGGATTTAACCAAAATGGGGAGTTGGAACGCGTCGGAAATGCTTGGTTCGCTGATGCTGTTATTCTTCTAGAAGATGGGCTCCACCTAAACAGAAAACTGCCCTACCGACGTGTGGCTCAACAATTGATAAAAGGTGAGGCGAGAAACAGAAAAGTCATGGGGAGGATTGGAAAAGAAGTCCAGCTGGCATCAGAGATCATGGGAAAGAGCTTGGGACGACTTCCTTTCGTCACTCAGAAAGGTCATCTCGGCCTGAGTTCTGAACGTATATTGCAGGGTGATAAGATTGCGATTATTGCAGGAAGCCAGGTTCCGTTTGTACTTAGACCTCGGGACAAGGGCCAATTCAGCGTGGTCAGCGAAGCCTACGTGGACGGCATCATGGATGGTGAGATTGGAGAAACCGCAGAGTATGGTGATGTCACCTTGATATGAGTTATTTACCTACGTACAAACAACCAGAAAGCTATTCATTGCTGGGATAAGTCTTCCAGTCCGATTCTGCACCGGCATTCCTGCCATCTTGGCAAACCCAAGAACCGCTTGAGTCGTATTGAGAATATTCCACAGTGGTATCCCATATGTCTCGGTCTAACCTGCTCCTTCTGCCGCTCTGATACTGTGCGCTTATTTGAGTTGCTGGAGTCATGGTTTCGACTACGTGTCAAGAAAGTGGGTAGACAGGATGCCGGAAGAAATTGGCAACAGAGCACAAGAATCCTTCATTCTGCCGATCAGAGGCTATGACAACAGTTAATTGCCGAACTGGAGATTCTCAAAGAGAAGGAGCAAACGGATGAGGACTCGCTAATGGAAAATTCGGAATCAGGATGAAAAATCCCCACAACCAACGCGAGATGTCTCAGCATCTAGCCCATAGAGCATTGACCAGGTGCGGAACGTTGATCAAGCACCCGAACAGAAAGGTCAATGCCTATCCAACCCGGGTTGTTATTCGCGCTGGCACCTAGGGTCAATATCAAAGGGCTGCATGCTGCGGAACTATCGCATTGTGCACGTAACGCCTACGCGCTGTTCGTGGAATGACCTCGGATATGTGGCGGCACAACGGCATGGTGGGTGGCCTGAAGGTCGGTACCGACGGGAGGGTTGTAAGCGTCCACGCCGACGCAAGGTTACTTGAGCTTGAGAAAGCTTGATTTCGTAGCGCTGATAGGTAAATGCACCCACCCCCTTGCTAGCGCTAGGCTTAGCACATTATCCATCTCCACGCAGGAAGATAGCGTTGGCAGCAGGCGTAGGTGTCTTCCAACTTGGTTATGTCGTATCTGGTATGCGTGGGACGTCTTCTTCTTTAGGAATAGAGAGCGCACAGGCATATATAGATGTCTTTGACGTTGCGCTCGTAGATACTCTTGCGTGGCTGCCTGGTGCGGGGTTTGTGGGCGACAAGCAGAGAAAACGACTGTGCCGCAAAGCTGCGTCTAACTCAGGTCCACTCAAGGTCGGCTCTGACTGTTTCAGGAATGAGATCATCCCATCTTGGGGACCGACTGCCAAGTTGATAGTCAATGCTTATGTACATGCCAATGTACCCGGTCGACCCCGCCTCTTCAAGGTATGCATGTCCTTAAGCGATAGGTAATGGGTCGGGTGGGCGAAGAGAAGGGTATGGCGGTTATGGAGCCTGCACAAACATCGGACTGGACGTGCAGATAATTACAGGACCTGCAACTGGTGTAGATGTAGGAATCGAGATGACAACAGATGCTTGACTTGATGTACAGCGTGAGCAAGTTTAAATCCTTCGTCTTGATGGTAAGCTTGAAAGGGAGGAATGCAAGGCGGCATAGGCCGACCGTAAGCTGAAGGATCGTGGCGAGTGGGTACCCCATTCCTTTTCGGCGTACCTCTTCTTTGAGCTGCCAGGGGACTGTCGAACAGACCAGTAAGGCTTGAGGGATAAGGGTACCGAAGGTTTTTGTTGACATGTGAGACTTCGCTTCATTCACTCCACTCACAACATCATCCAACAATAAGACCGCGCACACTTCCACCAACTACCCTAAGTGACTGCTCGTAAAAGTCAGCGACATGTCTGAAGCACCCGAAGACATTGTCGAACACGCCTATGATCACATTGCGCAATGGTATCTGGAATGGGTTGAAAGCGACATGTCACCACGCCAAAGATACACAAAGAAACTCATGGACAGATTACCGCCCTCACCATCCGTTCTAGAGCTTGGCTGCGGCCCTGGTGTGCCGGTATTGAATATGCTGGTCGATCGTGGAGCCCACGTCACAGCAAACGACATATCTGCCAAGCAGATTGAAATGGCTAAAGCTCGTTGCCCGCATGTAAAGTTCGTCGCTGGTAACATGGCCACACTCACGTTCGAACCTGAGAGCTTCCATGGCGCGCTCAGCTTCTACACCTTGTTCCACCTCCCCCGCTCCCAACTTAAGGATCTACTCGCAAAGATCTACAGATGGATCAAGCCTGGAGGTCTCTTCGTTTTCAACCTTGCAGGCATCGACGAAGAAGAAATTCATGGCGAGATGATGGGTTATGGGATGTTTTGGAGCAGCTATGGAATACAAGAGAATTGCGAAATTTTGGAAAGTATAGGCTTCGAACTGTTAGAGGCTGAGAAGGTGAAGGCAGGTGATGGCAAGCTGGAAGAACATGAGCCCGATTACGAGTCTGAGTTTGTTTGGGTGATGGCGCGAAAGCCGGATGCTAACGAAGGAGAGAAATCAGAGGGCTGAAGGTAACATGTGTGATGAGCAGGGGCTACACCCGACCAGATTTGCTCATTTGTCTGCGTGTTCAATTACATTATTAGCCTATAACGATTCATTGTATCTAGGTACAAGAACAAGCTTCAACAAATTCAAATTCCACCATTGAAAGGTAAACGTGCTCGAACATCGTACTTTGATCCAGCGCGCATCGAAGTAATCATGTCGTTGTGCAAACTGCAGATAGATCTTTATTATTTTACTCTCCTCTGTAGAGCATTAGAGGGAATTGGTAAAGAGGTTCTACAGACGAGAACATGCAACGCAAATGTATGTGTTTGTTTGAGGCAGATTAAATTGAGGTCATGTTGATTGCGTACAGATATACAGCGCTATTAGTGCTGGCAAGGTGACATAAAAGCCCCAACACACTATGAGCAGGATAGCTGATCGAGCCTCAACTAATCTATCATAACTTCTACTATAGCATATTTAGACTAACCCTAACTCCTCTTGGCCCCTCCACTTCGATCCGAAGAAATAGAATGGAATGCACAACATCATACCCATCGAAACAAGCATAAACATGATCATATACACCTGGATCCATCCACTCGATGCAATCCAATCTACAGCAGTATAAAGAAATAAGAAGGCAACTAGATTTTTGAAGACATTGATCGCGACCAGAGCCTCGGAAGCGTTCCTAGTGAAACACTCAACGACGTAGGTGATCGCAATGTTGGGCGCGAAGATTGTTCCGAAGGACACTGCAAGGGTCAGCTAAATCTAAAAGTTGCTAGAGAGACTTACCCATGCCAAAACCGAATGCGATTGCAACCCAGTGCAGCTTGTGAGCGCATGAAAATGCAATCACGATGCACCCTATCGGAGCTATAAGGCACCCGGGAAGCATAGCAATCAGTCGCTGCTCTGGATACACGACACCTTTCTGCTTTCGAACCACCACCGCGGTGATGACGTCCGCTATGTAGCCACCTGCGAAGCAGCCGATCAGAAGTCCAATGATAGCTGCCACTTGCATTAGTCCAACACCGATCCCAGTGAAGAGATATGGAGGTGCCATCAACAGGTTTGGGAAGGCGAATCTACCAAGTCATTAGGTTACCATATTTCGATGATGGATAGGGGGCTACCTACATGAGAATGACCTGAGACGCAAGGCTCGTGCCATATATGAAGACTGCCAGCATGACAGCTGGCTTGAATAACATGGCCAGCGGTCTGAAGAACAGCTCTGTGACCCTGACTTCATGATTAATGCTGGACAAGGATGTCCATATCGATCGCCATGACTTGGGTACCACACTGACGCCGTGCCAGGGATTTGTCTCTACTCTCCGTATTGCCGGCTTTTCGGAATCACTTATCGCTGAACCCGCAGGAGGGAGATGGTGTTCTGGCCTTTCGAACGTTGACTCTGGGTATAGGAGATAGATTGCCAGGGTGTTAGCTCCGGCGAGAGCTGCACAAACCCACATGTAATCGACCCAGCCGCCACGGCTGTACTGTATGATGAATGAAGCCAGTAGTGGGCCAATTGCTGTAGCACTGGAAACGAGTATGGTATATCTATTGGTCTTTCAACAACAGTTGGGAGTTTGAGAGGGTCTCTGAACCTACGCTGACATCATGGATGCTCGTTCGTGGAGAAAGAAAATATCCGACACGATATTGGGAACGATGCTCTGCGACACAGTCAATTCCACACAATTCAAGAGAACGGGACTGTTACTTCTCCAGCTGCTGAAGCGAAACCGGACAAACACCTTGCAGCCAACAGGCTGTTAAAAGTTGTGGTCTTGGCTGTCCAGACAAGAATCGCAAAGAGCATCAAGGTGGAAACCACGAGTGATGCCCTTTTGCCGAACTTGACTCCAAATGGGACCCAGAAGTAATTACCAACTCCAAGGAACAGGAAGTTGAACTAGGTGACTGGTTAGATCTGGGAGTAAATTTCTCATATGATTAATGACTTACTGTCATGAGAGCGTTGATCTGGTTTGCAGTCTTGTGGAACTGCATCTCAAGCACCGGAGCGGCGACAGACAGTCCAGAGCCAGCGAAATTTGCAGTGAAGTTGACAAAGGCGGTCGCTCCAAGTGCCATAAGCTTCAGACGCCGCGACCATCGCAAAGGATCTCGTTCGTCGTCGGTTGGGCGTGGCAGCAAAGGCAGACCATGATGTCTGGCAGCAGCCTGTTGAATATTTTCGGGTGAAGTCATCTCAACAGAGATATTGTTAAGTGTCAAGTGATTAAAGCACAACAGAAATCTGGGGTATTTCTGCAATGGAGACCACCGCGAGGTAACTGGACGTCCAGCACTGCCGAAACGCTTGATAGAGCGAACAGGCTCTGAAGTGGAGACGAGCGTCAGCTCGCTTTGCTCACTTATCCGGCCCAATAAGCGCGTGAATGGATAGTAAAAGCGAGATTGGTAAAGTTTCAGCTCGGAACGCTTCCTAGCGAACAGATGTGTCCTCAGGAGGGTTAGCGGGTTCTGACACGGGGAGTTAAGGCCGTTGCCGGCTGAGGCCGATCTCATGCCCAAAGAGGCCGAAGCTGCCTTCAACACTGCTTGGGCACCCGAGGTCCGAGGTTAGCTATCTGTAGTGCTCAATGGGAACAACAAGTATCTACTGCATACAATGGGTGCGTACGTACGTAGGGGCATGAATCGAGTAAGAGAGCGATCGACGGCTCTCACTTCATTACTCCTACCACAACCTCCTCGCATCATATGCTCAGAGAAGCTTGATACAATCATCAAGGATTAAGAGTCGCCTTCGGACTCTCTCTATCGTCTTTTGACCCGGTGCACGTACGATCTGCGCCGAACATGGCTCCGAGCCTCGTCTACGCGTTCACACTTCATGTCGACCTCGCTCCGCCACAATGCTTCGGCAAAACCGCGTCCGGCGAAAGAAGATTTATTCCTATCACCGGCGGAAGCTTTGAAGGACCTAAGATAAAGGGAACAATTCTTCCCGGTGGTGGCGATTGGAACGCAGCAAGGCCCGACGGCGTGGTTCATGTTCTGGCCAAATACACCATCCAAGCAGAGGACGGAACTCTGATAAACGTCACGAACGAAGGGTACGGTCGAGCAAGTCAGGAAATGATGGACGGTGTCTTTGGAGAAGATCCCTCCAAGGTTTCGATGAAGGAAGGAGGCGCAGATTGGTACACGAAAACGTTTCCTAGGTTCGAAGTTGCCGATGGACCGCACGCGTGGTTGAACAGTACTTGCTTTGTTGGCGATCTACTTCCGCCGCAGGTGCCAAATCATGTTAAAATCGACGTGTACGAAATTATGTAGTATCAAATTTCAGTGTTGTGCATTTGCGATAGCAACGTCAAGATGCGTCACGTTCAAACTCTGTGAAAACATAATCAAGGCGTTGTCACCACAGAAATTCAACATCCGTGACAGTTGCGAGTCTTTGAATGCAGCTAATCTAAGCATCCGCTCGGATTCATGCCCGCAAAAGCGGCGGTTTTACATCCGTTTGCGCCGCATCGGCTAGCACATTAGCTACGGCCTTTGCGCCTTCCTCCCCGCCATCTTTTGCGAAGTCGGACGATCTTGGCCCGCGCTCTTTCGACTTGCAGATTCTAAATCTTCAGTCATATCTGATCCTAAAATATCCTTATTAAAGTCTGAAATAACTCAACTCTTTGCATCGGTATCCACGTCTAAGACCAAACGATCTTGCTTCAGTGAAGATGCGCGCAATCATCGAAGATATCAAGGACAGTCCAGAATTGGTTGCAGACCCATCTGAACGATTCAAACGAAGAAAGACTGAAGATTTCGCTACACCAAATCATCCGCTGAGCCTGAAAACTTCATATCCCTCCCAGGCATTGCGCTTCCTCGAAAAAGCGAATGAACGCAATGGATCAACTCCTCCTGTTTCTTTACCAGAGCAAGCCCGCATCAAAATGAGCATTATCGTCGTCGGAGCAGGACTAGGTGGACTCGCCCTCGCCATCGCGCTAGCCCGACGAGGTCATTCAGTGCGGGTGCTGGAACAGGCGTCGAAACTCGGAGAGGTGCGATCAGTCATCCTCTCAGACATATGTATGCTGACGCAATCTTTAGGTCGGCGCCGGAATCCAGATTCCACCAAACTCCGGGCGCCTACTACACGACTGGGGTGTTTTTGAGCATTTGGAACAGTGGGTCGTGAAACCTGACGCCATTCATTTCAGGCGCTGGGAAGATGGCCGAGAGATCGGGCGCACGGCGCTTGGTAAAGATTTTCGAGAGAACTTCGAGGTTCCATATTATGTTGTTCATCGTGCGCATTTCCATCATGCCTTGCATCAACGAGCGCTGCAGTTGGGCGTTATGGTCGAACTGAATGCTAGGGTCGTGAAGTACTCTGAGAAAAGTGCCTCAGTTGAGCTGGCGGATAACAGCATTATCATGGCAGATTTGGTGATTGCCGCGGACGGTAGGCTTGGAGATGCTGTTTGCGGATAATGCTAATCTAAGTATGTAGGTATCAAGTCAAAAGCAAGGGCAGCTATCTACAAGGACACAATTCATGAACCTTCTTTTAATGGGTTCGCTGCGTATCGGGCGACCGTCGATGTTCAAAAGATAAAAGCGGATCCAGAGATTGCCTGGATTGTCGAAGAGCCATCGCTCAATATCTGGTACGTTTAGGCGCGGTCAAATTTGGTGGTGTCTGTGACGCTTAGAGGCTGCCCTTCTGACGATTCACTTGCGCAGGATTGGCGAAAATAGACATGTCATGACGTACACAATCGCCGCCGGCGAGGCATTCAACATGGTACTGTCCCATATCGATCGATCCGACCCAGCAACATGGACAGGTAAATTTACCAAGGAGGATATACAGCATGAATTCCGTGGATGGGACTCTGGGTACGTTGTATCTCTATTGACGAGTACGTATTCTACTAACAAGTTTCCAGATTGACCAAAATCATCTCTCTCATCGATGACTGCTTGAAGTGGCCCTTGAAAGTTGGTCAGCAGCTCCGATCCTGGACCGCACCATCCAACAAACTGATAATCATGGGCGATGCCGCCCACGCCATGCTGCCATACATGTCGCAGGGTGCCGCCATGGCTGTCGAAGATGGCGCCGCCCTCGCGGTGGCGCTCAATCATGTATCTTCTCTAGATGACGTACCATTTGCGCTGCGCTTGTTTGAGCAAGAGCGTATCAAAAGAAGCGGAGATATGCAGAACGCTAGTACCGTGAACGGGACGATATGGCACTTTGCGGATGGGCCAGAACAGAGGGCCAGAGATGAATCGATGGCCGCGGAAGTTGCTGGGTTGCCTTTGCTCAACAGCGCGAATCAGTGGAGTGATCCGGTCACGCAGTGGTGGGCCTATGGGTATAATGCGGAACAGGCGATGGAAGATGCTTGGGCGAAATCTGTGAGCGATCTGATCAGGCAGAATAGATAGTGCTCAGCATACAGGCCACAAATGCAAGATATCATCTTGCCATGAATGATTTGGAACAAGTTCAACATCAAGCCTGTAAGCGATATGGTTTTCATTGCACAGAGCATGCTTGGCCCCAAACTAATTTGTAGGCATCAAGTTGAACTCTGAAGTGTAAATCAAGTCGTCTAGGGTCATACCTATGTGCAAGTCGGTCGAATCGTAGAAATCGGGTATCTCGTGCGGAGCGAAATTGATTGGTGCTTGGCGCATGGAGAATGCTGTAGACGGGTTGGTTGCGAGATTATCGGAGTCTACCTCCAATGGTCTCTCCGGCACGTCTAACGTATCCGTCAGCCATCGAAATGTCTCAATAAGTATGGGCAAAGGGCGGACCTACAGATTGTAGAAAGCGTGTTCGCAAGCGCAGTGATGTATCGGACGCATTTCTCCGTCATCCTGCTCCCTTCGTCCACTAGAGACAAGCATTCAATGGCTTTGTTGAGGGAGTCCATCGATATGCCGGTGTCATCAAGATCGAGGGAAAGCTGGCGAGCCTGCATTTGGTGTATTATGAGCAGGGCAGAATAAATGACAAGAGAAGCATTGAACGCTAGTCAAGTGATTAGCTGGAAGCAAATGTCAACAGAGCTGTATACATACTATAGTACAGCGAGAACCACCAGGCGCCAAGTAGGTGGGAACGTGGCTCTTCGGGAGCTAGGACTTCTCGCACGAGTTTGATCACTTCGACTGCTGAATTTATACAAATGCGCATACTGTTTGCCCCAATCTGTTTTAAAATGGCCATTTGCTGCATATCTGAGTGTGGATTGGCGATAAGTTCAAGATACTTCGAGAGCATTGGTCGATGCGTCAAGATGCGTACGTTCAAGAAGCGCAGCGTAAGAATGAGCCGGAACCTTAGGTTGAGCTCGCCTCTTCCATCGAGCAGTTGAGCTCCCGGTACGATCAGCGAGAAACTGGCAGGTAAAGAATGCTGCCAGCCTATGTACTTTTGCTCAAATTGCAGCAGTGACGAAGCGATACCGAACAGATTCACGGAGGCCTCACAGCCCAGGTTATTCTCATACAAGACCTCAATGACCTCTCCTAATATCTTGTATAGAGTTCTGCATTCTTGTAAGCAAAGGTTAGCGCGCCCAGTCGCAAACTCACATTGTCGCAGTATAGAATACAGTACTATCATCGTCGTTCTCACTTTGGTCAAGGATAGTAGAGCTGGGACAAATGCTCCTTAACGAACACGGGAGGCTCAACTTTACAAAGCTATCGGGGATAGATGTTGGACGACCCATAGTCATACTCAAGGTGCTACGTATGTCAGGTGTTGTAGATTGTGTGACGATAACAAGCATACCGATCCAATATTATGCATCCGAACCATGTTCTCTTGCGGATCTCAGCTTCAACGGCTGAATGGTTCAGCATCGCATCTGAAGAATGGAGGCCGAGTTGATATGCAGCCTTGACGGCAAGCCCGTGTATGTTCCAGGTTTCGATAGATCGTTCAGAACCCTGTAGATACTGGCTCATGAGGAGCAACAGCTGCACTTATCAATAGTCAGTAGAGTGTTTTCACTAACCCCAGGGACTGTGACTCGCCGACTTCCAAGTTCGTCCCATGGCGAATCTGCTTCTCGCAGAGAGTCATGGTTCGCCGAAAGAAAATATCCGAGATAGCCGTTCGTTCGGTTGCCGAAGAGACGCCGTGACTGGCACTGGTAGACATCGCTAGTATCATATTTAACAAACCCAACCAAGATCTGCGCACCGTACGAATGTTGGATGAAGCGAGCTCGTGATATTGCTGCAGAAAGGCCTCCTTGTCAATGTACGGAAACAGCTCACCGGTCGTGCTAAAGTAGGTTTCTATCATCTGCATGGTTTCATTCTCTGGCGGGAGTACGAAGGGTTCAGTGCCAGCAGGGACTAGATTCGATTCCGTGCCGAAGTTTCTTGAAGGGGGGGATGTTGGTCGGGAAACATGAAGCACATGACTTTGAAGCGCTGCCGCGCTAGGAGAAACTGGACTTGCTGTGGAGGAAATGGACTTCAGAACTTCCGTTGTGGACCGCACGATCTGACGCGTAAAAGCTATGTTGGATGAGGGCCCTAAAGTATGTCAGCCACAGTTTTATTTGAGCACCAAATGAGTATCGACGCACCAAAGTAACCTGATTCTTCTTCTTTCGTGAAAGAAATCGACCCAATACCATCGGTAGGATCGTGTGATTCGACTGTTGTACCATCCTCATCTTGAAGGTCGGTGATGTGTATAGTTTCTGGCGACTGCTGTCGAGGCAGGCTATCATTTGCACTCAGAGACTCGATACGAGAGACTTTGCCTGAGACTTCCGCAAGAGATCGTTCAAGCACAGTCAAACGTGACTCAAGCCCTTCGATATATCTGACTTGGGTAAGCTCGTATCTGTGAAGCTTACTTTAGGCGATGCCAGACTTTGTAGATGCAGAGTTTTTCGTCAGAGTTGTTGTGTTTGCATATGTGCATTCATAATTATGACTGGCACATGCTGAGCATTTCGGTCTTACACCATCGCACTTTCAGAAAACAACACATTAGCTTGCATGGCTACAATACAGACTCCACAGAGCAAGCACTTACTCGGGACTTGCGCTGTCTGCAACACGTGCATGCTATCATGATCCTATGCCGCTTCGCTGCCCTCCGATTTGTGCCGAGGTCGTCCGACCTACCTGTCTGCGTGTTTTCGGATGCATCCATCGATGACTGATCCCAGTTAGGAGATGGCTGATTTCACACCGCTTCGGAATGTTGTTCCGGATGTTGTGATGGCGGGCGAGTTGAGGGAACAATAGACGAGGCGGGGAGGCCGGAATGGGCGTCAAGTTGTCACGGACACGCCAAGAGAACGCGTAACAGCGCTGCGACTTATCTCCCCGCCGCGACACGGGCGCAGCCACCTCCGCCTCTCCAAACCCTGTGCCAGACGGTGTAGCACTACCCCGCAGCCGTTTGAGCCATCGGACTCGAAAGCGAACATGATAGCGGGAACACAGTCCTCGTGTTCCGGGCGAAAGCAATCAGGGCGCATAGATATCTGGCCCTGACACGCGTGCGCCAGGACTGAAATTTATCAAATCGAGATTTAGATCAGAAGCAAGCTTTTCATCATTATAATCATCTCTCAAAATTCACCCATCGTTGTCATGAGCTTCACAGCAACCATCACGGGTTCTCAGAGCGGCCTTTCTCCGCAGCCCGATCGCGAACAAGCGACGGGGGAGCTACTGGAGAATGCTGCAGCGCAACACACCAAGCCTCTTTGGGCGCAGATGGCGCGTCTCAACCCTCCTCTGCCAGACCCAAAATGCATTCCCCATGTGTGGGAGTACGACAAGATCCGACCGAGCTTGCTGCAAGCTGGAGAACTCATCACTGAGAAGCAGGCTGAACGTCGTGTGCTGATGCTGGTGAATCCCAAGCGAGGTAACCACGGCTAACTGCAATCCGATAACCATAGAAGAACTTACACATTGTACAGAAGCGCCGTTCACAACTGATACGATCTATGCTGGCCTTCAGCTTGTCATGCCCAACGAGGTAGCGCCAGCTCATCGCCATACCGCTTTTGCTTGTCGTTTTATCATCGAAGGGAACGGAGGTTTCACCGCAGTGCACGGGAAGCGTATTCAGATGCAGCGCGGCGATGTCATCCTAACTCCGACCTGGAATTGGCACGACCATGGCAAAGATGGATCCGGGCCGATGATCTGGCTAGATGGCTTAGACCTCCCTAACTTTGTCCATTATCCGGTCCACTTTGTAGAGCACTATGCCGATCCAAGGTATCCGGCTCAGAATGTTGACACCTCGGCATCATCTATCGTGTTTCCATGGAGCCGCATGAAGGCTCAGCTTGACGAGGACACCGAAGAAAGCACATCAAAGCCGTACCTGAAGGCTGACGGATCCGAGAGTATGTCATATTTGCGCTATGTCTGAACGGAAGCTGACTGAAAACAGTCAGCCGCACTTTGGGCGCATCTGCCACTCGCATTTCCGCCGGTAAGTCAAGCCCGCCAATTCAGACGACAGCCTCGTCTGTAGTTCATGTCATTGAGGGTTCTGGAACCTCCACAATCGCGGGTAAACAATATTCTTGGAGAAAGGGCGACACGTTCTGCATCCCCTCGTGGCATGAGTATCAGCACCATGCAGATGATGCAGACACGGTGTATTTATATCGAGTGAATGACGAGCCTATGCTCAAAGCTTTGGGCTTTTATCGACACAAAGGGCAGGATGCGGAGTCACTGGTATCGGAATGATCAGTCCCATTGAATGGCATCTCCTATCTGTTTGGCATGTTTGTAACTAGACCAATGTCCAACAAATAGCATGTACATTCGAAGAGCTCTCTGCTCATCTCCCGTGGCGTGCGATTGGATCGGGGTTTCAGTCAATCCCGCATAGAACGGAAACAATCCACGAAATTCCTCAGTGAAGCCATGCGTCACAAGACAGGGACTTCCTGATGCGCGCTCGTTATGAATTGTGACGATGAATATGATCGAGCAACCATGACTTTATCTATTGCTTGCTGCCTCTACACAAATTTGACACCATTCCGCAGTGTGCCAATCTTGCTTATCGACACTTCCATGATCGCCCCCGGAACGAGATATTTCGGCGGCTTCAATCCAGCGCCAACTCCACCCGGCGTTCCCGTCATAATGACCGATCCTCTACGCAACGTGGTCCCTTGGGACAAAAAATGTACCAGATAAGCGCAATCGAACAGCAAGTCATTCACGTACTCGTTCTGCCTCACCTCACCATCCACAATCGTTTGGAGCAGCAGCTTCTTCGGATCACCAATCAGTTCCGACGCAACCAGCGCAGGGCCTATCGGCGCAAACGTATCGAATCCTTTGGAAAATCCCCATTGCGGAATGCCTCCTGCGAGATTCGGGTCGCGCTGCAGTTTTCTCGCAGACACATCGTTGCCACCCGTGTATGCAGCGACGTAGTCTAGTGCGTCTCCAAGCGGTACGTCTTTGGCATCTTTCCCGATAATTATTACCAGCTCGCCTTCGTAATCCGCTTGATCATCTTGAGCAATCTTGGGGATGACGACGTCCTCGTCATGGTCGTGAAGACAGGTGGTGGGCTTGAAGAAGATGAAAGGATATGGCGGCGGAGTTCGACCAGCTTCTTTGACTTGGGATCAATTAGCAAAAGTTCAAGTCCCAGAGATAGTCTGCATCCCATACTATGTCTCGCATAATTAAGGCCTACGCAACGCAGAATATCCACATCATCTCGCGTCAAAGGTCCAAGTAACTTCTTGACCGTAACGACCTCGTCAGAAACCTTTGTTTCGCCTGTATCATCGTAGATGTTGTCTCCGACAATGACTTTTGCTTGTAGCTTGGTTTCTGTGGTTGTTTTGCCGAGATCGAAATCTGGAGTTGGGAGGATGGGCTCACCGCGAAGGATGCGGCCGTCGGTGGCGGCGAAACGAATTAGTCTGGACCATGCAACCCGCATTGTGACTTTGTGTTTGGAAAGATGCACTCGACTATGACCCGTGACCTATCAAGACTTTATGGTTTCTTGAGACGCTCTGCGATACCTTATCGGAACATGTTCCCGGATGTGTCGGATGCCGGCCCGGCACAGGTTTCCGCGGGTCTGACTGTCCGATAGACCATTTGCACGGGGGAAACGAACTTGAGGACAGTGATTTCATAAAGGATTCGAAATGTAGATAAGCTCAGTTATTGAATAATTGAAAACACAAACATGACTTCTACAGTTGTTCCCCTGATCATCCATGGCGTTGACTTCGCCCCTTCGGATGTATCTTCCGAAAGCCCAGGTCTAATATTTCGACCAAACCCAGACAACAAGGCCAATCGAGATGTGTATGCAGTAGGCGCCACGGAGGCCCTGTGTACGCAGGCCGTGGAGTCGTGCGCCGATGCTTTCACTACTTGGAGCAACTCAAAGCCGTTTGAGCGTCGTAGACTCTTCAATCGACTCGCACAGGTACGGGTACATAAGCTCTTTTAGATTCCGAGCTGACATCTCGATAGCTTATGCGTGATGAGAGCGAGCATATCCAGACACTGATACAGCAAGAAATCTCATGCTCAGCCCTATGGGCAGAGATAAACGTCCTAGACTCTATCGCCATCGCAGAAGACATTGCTGCCACAGTGACTTCCGGAGTGCTTACTGGCATAGCACCTATCGTAAGGGCGCCGGATGCGCAAGCGATCGTTTTGAAAGAACCTTATGGCGTGATTCTTGCCATCGCGCCATGGAACGCGCCACTGATCTTGGGACTTCGCGCAGTCGCTGCAGCTGTTGCCGCAGGGAACACGGCTATCCTGAAGGTGAGATGCAGCGGCTGTCGTCGAGACTTTGATCGAAAACGACTGCTAACGCAGTGAAGGGCTCTGAGATGTGCCCTCGAACGCATCATCTAATCGCGAAGCTGTTTCAACAAGCAGGCTTTCCCCCGGGGGTGCTTAACTTCATTCAGCACAGCCCAGAAAATGCATCCACCTGCTTCGAGGCTATGATCTCGCACAAAGCAGTACGGAAGTGCAACTTCACGGGTTCGACCGCGGTAGGTCGTCACGTTGCTCAGCGTGCGGCGTTCCATCTCAAACCTGTGACGATGGAGCTCGGAGGCAAGAATTTCGCCATTGTGTTGGAGGATGCCGATCTCGCGATCGCAGCGCATCAAGTGCTTGCCGGAGCAATGCTTAACGTATGTTGACCAAATTATTGACCGAAAGACGAATTCTAATCATCTTGAACAATAGTCGGGTCAGATCTGCATGTCCACCGATATAGTGCTCGTAGCCCGGTCGGTGGAGCGACGATTCCGGGAACTCCTATATCAGCAGCTGCCGAACGAAGAGCAGCAGGTAACAACGTTGATCAACGCTAAAAGCGCATCGAGAATAGATACGCTCGTGGCGAACGCGAGAGATGGTGGAGCTGCCACGAAGACAGTTGAGAGCACGTTCGATGCCTCACCTACCGTCATCGATGGCATCACTTCGACAATGGATTTCTGGAGCCAGGAGTCGTTTGGTCCACTGCTAGGTCTTCGAGCTTTCGACGACGAAAAAGAGGCTGTCAGCCTGGCGAACGAGTCTTCCTATGGTCTCTCAGGCGCTATCTTCAGTCGCAATCACATGCGCGCTTTGAAGCTCGCGAAAACGCTGCACACGGGTGCAGTACATGTGAACTCGAGCACTGTACACGATGAAGTGTCTCTGCCGCACGGAGGAAGGAAGGACAGTGGATGGGGCAGGTTCGGTTCAACGTTTGGATTTGACGAGTTTTTGCAGACGAAGACCGTTATCTTGCATCCGTGATTGGATAGACATTGGAGTTGAATAGGATGGATTGAATTAGTTGCAACAGAAATGCGTGGGACTAAGCATGCTGAGTTCGCAAATTCAATTCCCATCCCGACTTTGATCTCGATAACCGATGCACATGATGGGCAGCCGTTAAATTACCTGGGCACCCATAGAAACCAGATGCTGTTTGGCTTATGGCATCTCGTGAAACCACCTCTCAGCCAGTCTGCACCACACGTACCCTTGATTTGCATACCTCTTCGTCGTCATGATTCCGAAGTCAAGTTCGGTCTGCGTCTGTTGCGCTCACAGCTGATTTACCTCGTGTTGCGTTAGCGCGGCACAATTTGGCAGAGCGGGGCCCATCCGGGGAGTTAAGACCCATGTTCCTGTCGGGCCTTTCACCCCGCCCCATGTTCGCTGGCATTGTTGAGCGGCATCTTTGTACAATGCGGGATCTTCGCAGCGATGTACGACGTCTTCCACGCGTCTCTTTTGGCGACCAAATGCGCGCTACAAATCGACTATATGTAACTGCACAAAAACGTAGCTTTGAGTTGAGCACAACCTCCTTTCAACATGGCTGGCCACGCGATTGCAATGCAGCCAAAACGCGCTTTTCCTCCAACGCCTTTGCATTCAGGATTTATGAGCCCATGTCGCTTCGAAGGGGAAGTTCAGAACTTATCAGTCCGTGGTGAGATACCTTCAGAGATCGATGGCACTTTCTACAGAGTCATGCCAGACCCACAGTTACCTCCCTTTATCGACAACGATCCTGTATGTCAAGACTTCCGTATACTCGCCGAAGTGACTGGCAAACCACTGACGTTCAGAAAACAGTGGTTCAATGGCGACGGCAATATTAGCGCTTTCAGAATCAAAGATGGCAGTTGCCACTTCAAACAGAGATATGTCCGGACAGAGAAATTCGTACGAGAGCGCGAGGCGAAGAGAGCCTTGATTGGTGCGCTTCATCCTGATCGCATGATGCAACTTGTGCTGACCACCATTTGCAGGAAGATATCGCAACAGATTCACTGATGCTGTTGAGTTCAAAGTGCGCAGCACCGCAAATACCAACGTGTTCTATTTCAATGGACAGCTTCTTGCATGCAAAGAAGACTCCCCTCCTTATGCTCTAGATCCGGAAACCCTGGAAACACTTCGGTTGGAAGACTTTAATGGCCAACTACCTTCTTTGACTTTTACGGCTCATCCGAAACTAGACGGAAATGAGCTATTGGGGTTTGGATATGAAGCAAAAGGCGATGGCACGCCAGATGTCTGCTACTTCTCGATTGATTCAACAGGTACCATCACTGAGACTGTCTGGCTTGTCTCGCCTGTCGTTGCTATGATACATGACTTCGCTATTACAGAAAACTGGGTATGGAAATTGCTCTGCTGTAGGACTAGTATCATCTGACTTTATTAGGTTTTATTCCCAATCATCCCGCAGACTTGCGATCTTGAGCGGATGAAGCAGGGCGGCGAACACTGGCAGTGGAATCCGAATATCCCATTCTACCTTGGAGTCTTACCTCGCCGTGGTGCATCTGGATCCAATGTCAAGTGGTTTCGCGCACCAAACGCGTTCCCCGGACACACAGTCAATGCTTACGAGGATGATTCTGGAAATATCGTCTTCGATCTTCCTCTCACAGACAAAAACGTTTTCTTCTGGTGGCCAGATGCGCAAGGCAACGCACCCAATCCCGAGCAGATTGCAGCGCAGCTCGTTCGTTTCACTTTTGATCCTCTTTCGAAAGATTTGGATCTTCCACAGCACGAAGTCATTAGTGGCGTCGATTGCGAATTTCCACGCGTTGATGATAGATTCGCAGGGAAGAAGCACTCGCATGCCTTTTTCGACGTCATGGATCCGACGCTAGGCACTGACTTTCCTAACACAATGCCAAAGATGGGAGGCGGTTATCCTCCTTACAACTCTTTAGGCCACCTGAACTACCTGACCATGGCGATCGAAAAGTATTTCCCTGGGCCCACACACTTTGTTCAGGAGCCTGTCTTTGTCGCAAGGAAAGGCTCAATGACTGCAGAGGGTGACGGGTGGGTCATTGCTCTTGTCAACAACGCCGCCACCATGGCTAGTGAACTCCATATTGTAGACACGAGAAACTTCGGGAAAGCGCAGGCAATCGTAGATTTGCCTATTCGATTGAGAGCTGGCTTACATGGGAATTGGGTTGATACTCAAGACTTGAAGCTATCGACATAGGTATGATGATCGGTAGAGAGGAGTGGACAAAAGGCGCTTGCAATTCATCGCTCGGTTGCAGAGACATTTCCGTCACGCTTAAACGACCAAGAGTTTTATTGAAGATTCTCACCCACGAGCAGACTTGCCACAGATGTATGTGTTTGTCGCTGACAGGCTGAGATGGAAGTCATGTTGATTGCAGGCAGACATACAGCGCCTTCGGCTCTGGCCAGGTGACATAGAAGCCCATCCACACCATGAGCGGTATTCCGAGGATCATGTAGACTAATGACATTTATCGTTCCTCGTACAACTTTTGAATTTCGATTGGTCGCGGATGATTCAGCTCCCATATTGAGACGGCGTCTTCAAAGTCCAAGCGACCAAAGTCTAAGCGACCAAAGTCTGTCTGCCAGTCTCCTTGCTCGCGTCGAACGTTGTCTAAGAAGCACTTCCTACAATGCTCTTTACTTGACTCAGATCGCTACCATAGGCGCTCAGGACAGGGCGATATCCCATCATACATGGACCAGCGGTCTTCGAGAGTTTCGTAAGCCTTCTTTACCCTTGCCTTTTTGTCGTTGATGTGCATGCCTATGATCCTGTTCCGGGATTTCAGCTGCCTCAAAAGCCGACAGGCGAAGGCGTAGACGAACACATGACAGAACGAGACTAGCAGGATCAGAGGACCAAATGCCCATGGTCCCCAGCATTTGAAGAGTCGAAGCACCCCAAGAACAAGCGGTGAGGCCATGCCCAGCGATAGTATGGTCAAGACAGTCGAGTTCGATAACCCCTTCCTTTGTCTAGCCCGCCGCCGATGTTCCGCGAACCCATTTCGACAAAATCGTTGCTCATTTTTTTGGGAGTTCAATCCGAAGCTTGCGCATAGTGGAGTCCTGGATCATGACTAGTGAGCATGTAACGTGATACATGTATAGAAGGATGCATGTCATTGGCTCTACGGGCAATAGAGTGAGTGCGCAGTTGAGAATGAATCCGACACACGATAGCAGAGAGCGACACCAGGTTCGCGGACGTTGCGAAGCGTTCTCGAGTTTCTCATAAGCATCGCCTTCATCATCGACACTGATGCGACGGATCAGTTCTAGGATGAAGTGCTGACAATTCGGCTGTAGTAACGAGTACTCCCTCGGTATCTGGAGAAGGCAGTTCGACGCGCCAACGTTCTGTGTTTTGTAGATACTGTCTTGGTGCTTAACTGACAGGTCATCAGGAAGATCAACTGGTACGCTGCTCGTACATACTATGCTGAACAACATCTTCTGGCTTGACTGTAGTCGTACCGATCTTCTCATCTCGTCTAATGCGAGGGTCTTGCCTACCCTACCCTAGAGGATGTGCGCGATTGCACTACAATCGCGCTGTTTTGTTAGTAGCGATAAGAATGCGATAAGAAGCGAGGCGTAGGATCGCGGTAGTAGGATCGCGGTTAGCTAGCTACACTAGAGAGCTAGCTAGAGAAAATCAAAAGAGGCCATTTTGTGCAGATTTACGCCAGGATTTTAAATCTCCATTCGGTTTGTCGATAGCTGCTCTCCTTGTTGAGATATCTGCGCTTAAGTGTAGAGGTGGAGTTTTGATGTTCCTCACGTGACTGCACGCTGCACAGCCACTATTGCAGCGCTCTAGCCACACAATTTAATATAGAATTACGCCACAATTTCAAATCTGTATTTAGTTTGTAAATAGCTGCTCTACTTATAGAGATATCAACATATAACGTTGTAAACTACTAGACCTTGCGCAAACTACTAGACCTTGCGCAAACTACTAGACTCAAAACTTTGCGATATCGATCGGTATACAGCTTGTATAAGCCAGTCCATGCTGGAAACCAGTATACCTGGCGCGAACTACTAGACTCTATACTTTGCGGAATCGCTTTATGGTTTGTATGGGGCTGCGCATGTCTACACGGTTTCCTATACAAGAAACCGCACCTCTGAGCTGTTTTCCGCCACCTAAACCCCGCAACGCGAATCTCGAGCCGAACGCTGTTCCTACACTATATAAGAGGGCACCTAATTATCAACCGAAGCCAACGGCCAGTTAAGACACCCGAATCTCAGCTTGCCAAGAGTGCGTTGGTTAATACTATATGCCGAAACCGTACGGATGGGGTAGGGTTAGGTTGCCCCCAGGGGCGAAAAGCGTGGCTGCCCCCAGGGGCGAAAAGCGTAGCTGCCCCCAGGGGCAAGAGACTACGAAGTCTGCCCCTAGGGGCAAGGGAGAAAGGCTGCCCTCGGGGGCAAGACACTACAGAGGTTGCTCCCACGGCGAAGGATAGAAGCTGCCTCTAGCGGGATAAGCTAGCAAGGGCTAACAAGGCTAGGCACTGCTTGCCCCTAGGGGCAAAGAGGTCTGTGCTAGAATTCGCGTACGTTACCTCTACCTATAATTACGCTAGCACTGTACAGCTTCTCTCTAACTGACCTTTCTCTCTAAAGACACCCCTTTATTTGTACTCTCTACTTCTAACTAAAGAGCATCTGCGATAAAGCGCAAAGGCGTAAACGTCTCGGCAGAAGCAGGCAAGAGGCAACGTACGGCTGTAAAGGAGATAAGAGAGGCAGACTGCGTCTGCGATCGAGCTGCGCCGTACTTACTAGTAACAGTGCGATTCCCGATCGACTCGCTTACTTCGGAATGGAGTATTAGGGTAAATAGACCCATCGACCAAGCCCACAAGCGTCGCCTCCGCCAGGTTTTCGATGAGGCAGGCGTTCTTCGGCGAGACGCAAGCCACCGGTTGCAGGTTGCTTGTTCGAAGGCGCAAGTGCAGCAGATGCTAGACCACCTGAAAGAGGAGGGTCTGGCTTAGACCACTGCCACGGCAGCCGAAAGCGCGGAAGGGGATTTGAAGTGGCCGTCGTTCGAAGGGTGGGGGAGCGTTATTGGAGAGAAGGCGGAGCTTATTGCGGGCCACCATCGAGTGGAAGCTTTCAAGGAGTATCTTCGACTTCGTGAGTTGCCAGAAGACGAGCGATAGTGGGTGTGCAGCATCTACAACAAAGGTTCCAGCCGCCGCACGTGCCAGGCAAGCTAGGAAGCTAATCTAAAGGATAGACACGCTTCCGCCCCACTTGCGCATCCAGCTTCGGGCCAATCGAGAAGATGTTATCCTTCCCGATAGCTATAGTCAGATATAGACAGAGTTAGCCGCCCTGTCCTCCAACAATGACCAGCTGTTTTAAGGTTCAAGTAGGTCAGTAGAGCAAGAGATGCTAGAGCACCTTAGGCTCAGTAGTCGAGTAAAGTTCCCAGTCCGACAGCTAGCTACGCTGTAGAGAAATCTCAGCTAGAGACCCATGATCACTCGATAGTGCCGCACCTCTATTAGGCAGGCGACGTTCAATATCTCTACGTTTAAGTAGATGGCAAGCTGCAGGATAGACGATGTAAGTGCTATTTGCGTCACAACGTACTCTGCACACCCCCGCTAAGCAATAAGCTAGTATTAGTTTTCTACACTCCGTGAGGTTATAGAAACTACCTCGAAAATCTAATACTAGTATAGCGTAGATGTTCCCCTAGCTGAGTGGAACAAGCTAGCTAGCTTGCCGCAAGAGCGAAGTGTACACGACGTACAAGAACTATTCTACCCTTATGTTAATTGTAAGGGAGAACCCCGTCCCTCCAACACGCGTTAACAGGACTTCTTCCCTAACCTAAGCGATGATGCGTACTTTACCTTCTACCAATCTGTGCTTTTCGAGCCAGCACGCTAGTTCCTTAACATCTAGGCGCTTCTAAAAACTACCAAGCAGAAAGGAAAGCTAATAAGCACTGTTATGTCTCACGTTAGCTAGTGGGTAAACAGAGAACCAGAAAAGGTCTTAGATCGCGACAACAACAAGCCTGCGCTGCGGAAGAACCTAATCCCTACACTGCGAGCCAAGTATAGCGACAAAGCTAACAAGAAGTCTCGCGTCCTTAAGCAGAGAATCCTTAACAACGTACATACGAACGCAAACAACTTCACTAGCATCACGCTAGAGCACTACCTCCACGAGTATCCAGGCGCAGACAGCGACGCCTACAGTGCACGCTTTAGGCATAAGGTGTAGAAAGACGTGCTGTCTCTCGTCACCAGCTTTGCAGGGCCGACTCTACAGCACAAGTACCTCGCCAGCCTAATGCTAGGGGACACTCGCACGATTCGTCTGCCTGCTATTGCCCAAACAGCGCGGGATCTCATCTATCAGATCCCCGAAATTGCGGATAATCCAGCGCTCCAGTCTACAACCGCAGCCGAACAGCTGCTCGCGATTATACAGCCAGCGATCGCTCAATAGATCTCTGTGCAATGTCTAGACGTGCCGGATAGTTACCGCGAAGATAGACAACCATCCATCGTCCGTCTAGCAGAGGAGTGCAGCGTAGAGAGTAAGCGTAACCACATCACTATAGAAGAGCATCCATCAGCGGCAGTGCGGAAGCGTATGCGTCTGTCTAGGATGTTAGAAGGATCAGACACGCACGTATCTGTCAAAGAGCCAACCACTACTCCATCACCTAAGCGCGGGTCAGCAGTGACGTCGGACGCAGAGGCATCTCCGTGTACAGAGGTGCAGGACCGAGGGCTACTTAACGTTACGGTGACTAGGCTAAACACTCTTCGAAAACAACACTGTTCGAAGAGCGCCATTAGCCAGCAACGCGCCTAAGTGCACTCTGCGTCTCTAACCACGGATTCTTATCACGCTCCTAATCCGTCCATCTCCCTTTCGTCACGCACTCCTGCCGGCTCAGGACACTAGAGAAAGTTAGCCTTAGCAAGACCCCGGAGATAACAACTATAAAGAAACTCAAACCCCGCCGTCTAAGTCCCAACGCTACAGTCTAGCTCCTAGCTAATATTTGTTACCGTTAGCGCTAGTATACATAGAGCATACGTATTGTATAACATATTAGAATTCCTAAAGTGTATCCGCTATAGCTTGCTCCTAGGGGCAGGCGGATAGCATAAAACCTTAGTACTAGTTCTAGAAGGGGATTACTTCGCCTTCTTGTGTTATAAAAGTACATTGTGTGTACAGGTTCTATTATAGATTTTGAAGCCTTTAACAATAGATAGTTAAATCTAAGCCTAGTTCCTAACCTATAGCTGAGTTCGCCGCCTGCTGCTACAGCAACGCAACAGACAAATGCGCCACAGAGCGACAATAGCCTTAATAACGATTCTAGAGACGACGACGATAGGCTCTACGGTAACGCCTCGCTAGGCGGACTAAGGGACGACTGCAGCAAGAGCAGCTTTAGTAATAAAGAACAAGTAGTCGTAGCAGCAGAGCAGTACTCTTAGAAGATTAACTACGCTAAAGGAGACTATAAGTTTAGAGGTGTGTTAGCGTGTTGTACAAGCGCGAACATTAACTAACAACCTAGTAGCGTAGGACTTTATTGCAGCTACTAAGAGCACATCGTTTAACAGCAGCTAGGCGATTAACATGCTCTAGAGGCGATACACTATAGACTACAGAAGCAGGAAGGCTAGCTCCTAAGCCGCTGCGTTAGAGGACAAGTACATACCGTCCTTCTTCCTTAACCTTCTTATTATCGTCAGACAGCCGCTTAGGCCGATCACGCAGCCGTCTAGCTGCTTTTTTAACAACATAACTATTAGCTTCAAGAACTAGCGGGCTCTCTACAGCAACAAGCATATCCACGGCTTGTCGTTTAACTTAGAGCACTGCACTTTCCGGCTAGCTACAGCTGCTACACAGGAGTCTTAGTTTATTGTAATGCACCCTGTTGCTAACGCACTAGAAGAGCTTCTGTTGAGGAGCGAACGTCAAAAACGCCGCGAGAAGTTGTCCTAATGTAGCGCCCTATAGCTCTGCTACGCCTAATTTCTTGCGTCCTACATTAAGGAGGTCTTCCTCGTTAGCGAGCTGTTAGGAGAGGGTGTAGAGCTGTTTTAGCGACTAGACAGCCTACACACGCAAAAAATTACCTTTAATAAATAGACAACGTTTTAAGAGGCCTTTATACTAGAGTAGCTAGAGCACGTAAGATACAGCACACAGGATACGTTTTAGACAGAGAACTAACTAGCGTTTTATACGTACGACTACAGGGCGAACATTAAGATAGACGTAGCTAACTAGCTGCGGGCTGTACCTAAAGAGACCCGACTTTAGCCTATTAAGGAAGAGTCTAACTCTAAGGAAGAGGCTGTCGAATTAAAAGGCAGCGCAGAGTATAATAAGCCTTTCCGTAGCAGTACACTAGGAGCCAGCGCAATTCTTTAAGCTAGCTACGACTACTAGAACCTATTTGTAGGTAGGCTGCATTAGCTTTAAACAGAGCTTAAGGACAAATACGTTCTTAATAGCATTAAAACAGTCTCTTATGCACTAGCGGTAGACATTAACTGTCTAGACAGACATTCCCCTAACCTAGAGAACAAGCTAGCGCGCTGTCTCCTTGCTAACCGCAACCTTGTTCTGCGAGAGTACTAAGGGTTGCACGACTTTACCTTCTACCCTCTTGCCTTCCACCTAGCCTACGGCAATTTTTCGTCTCCGCAGCCTCCTGCGTTCCTAATAGACAACCTCCTCGCAGTCATGCAGGAGAACATGAGCTACCAGCACAACAGAGCAGGCGTATTAAGCTATAGATACTTCTAGGGCTACTCGAATATAAAAAGAAGTATTTAGTATAGACCTAACGACCTGCTTGCCACTAAAGGCGTGGCAACCGCTGCTCTAGCGCTACCTAATCGCGATAGAAATCTTTCGGCTCGTGTAGCTGCGAAACGGGATCGTCTACTGCAGCATTTGCGTGGACTATCCACTCCCGACAACCCTGCGTCCTCTAGACCCTTTGTTCGCGAAGGACAGCGAATCGAGCGGGCCATACTCAAGGAAGAACATGCATTCAGAATAGAACAAGTGCTCTCCGTACAGGTATCGAGGCTAACTAGCGACTATTAGAGTTTCTCTACCGTGCTTAGACCTATCTTCTAACTAATGCGTTTCTTCCTTAAAGAACCGCAATGCTACACCTATCTCTTCCAATCCTTCCGCCTGTTGGTGTTTCTAGGCGTCCTAGCGTCTTTCGCGGCCCTGTTTGCGTAGGCCATCAACAATATCTATACCCGCTTTGAGGCTGCTAGCTCTACGGGACTGCATGTTGTATTGGCAGAAGGGGTGTCCGCACTTAATCGCCTTAGCAGCTACTGCTTTACTAGGTTCCCTAGATCCTTGATAGGCTCGGTGCTCCAGCCGCTAGGCACTATTAGTAGCATCGAATAGGGTGGGTGGCCCTTTATTAACCCCCGCATGCTTGACCTGCAAGGCGCTAGGGATCTAAGCCTAGCCTAATAGCCTCAACAAGAGAACAGACGGCCGATTATAATGCACATCGCATTGATCGCTTACTACTACGGGCTAGAGGTTGCCGCTACCCGTTACAGCGAGGTATAGTTTAACGAGCTTGGTGGGCTAGGGGTGCAGAGGCTGACGAGTGCGGCTACGTTTCTCCGAGAGGTGCTACAGGAACTGTAGAAGCCGCAGATAATTGCCTTTGTCGTGCACTAGTTCTATCGCGGCTTGAACAAGGGCAGTCGAAGCCACAGAGCGAGCGATAGCTAGGGTGCGTTGCAGTGGATAGAAGACCAGCGAGAACGAGTAAAGCTATAGGCACAGAGCGAACACCCCTTCTCTTAGGAGTGCGTTGAGTTCGTGTTGTATAGTTTGTTAGCAGGCCGCTGACTGGGCGTAGAGAGTACAAGTCGATCTTTCTAGTCTTCTTGTTGCTAGAGACTGTCCCACACGCTGCTGTGTTGCGCAGGACGCGACGCGACTTTGTACAAGACCTATACAATAGCTGCGTGCAAAACGACCGGCTAGCAGGTAGATCGTTCCGCTCCCAGAACGCGACTTGGTTTTCCGTGCTCCGCGCCGCTGTACGACATACTAGGGTAAAGGCGATAAGCAAGGAGCATTAGATTAGGGCTATTACTGTGGCTATGCTCATATGTCAAATTAAGTGTCTGCCAGGCTCGTATTAGTTGAGACTTAGCTACCGCAGAGTTATTCGACTAGTAGGCTCCGCTCTCTTAGGGTTAGCGATAGCAGCGAGACCTAGTAGCCTTAAGCGGGCGGCGATAGAGGCGGAACACTAAGCCAAGCAGCCGTCTCTTTAAAAGAGCGTGATTGATTTCGACTGCGCAATACCCTTTAACGCAATACCGCAGCTTGTAGAGGACAGATTCCAGCAACACGAGAAGGTGCTTAGGACAGGCAACTAGGGTATACTAGAGCACTACTAGACAGCGCGGCAGTGTCTTGCTAAGTGCTTAGGGGACCCGGTCTGTAATATTATGCTTATGTTAGTATTAACAATAGCGTCCTCCTCCGCAACCCCTACTATACTGCCTAAAGCCTAGGCGTTTAGCGCAGGACTAAAGAAGGACAGCTCTATGTTTGCAGCTAACTTAGTTACAAGAATGTTGTGGTTCCTCTAACCTTAGTGTTTTCTATAGGATTTAGACAGCAGCGTAGTGCTTTAAGTATCTAAGATAACAAAGAAGATAGGTAAGGGTTCCTTAAAGAGACGATGTCTTCCTAGCAAAGCAAAGTAGTTAACATAGTACCTATTAGCATAGAGCACAAAGGCGTTAGCAATCAATTGCTTCGAGAACTTTACTAGGTTCACGTAGTGCGAGGTAATCGAGATAGCCTACAGAACAGCAATCTAGTGCTGCAGAGCAGGGAAGAGCTTCTACGTCAGCGCTAAGAGTTAATAAGCTTACGCAATAACGCAGTAGGGTTTGTTGGATCTGTGTTCCGTAGCTATAATACTATATAGATAGAGCGTTGCAGTGCTATTATAAAAGAGATATTAAATAACTAAACTATATTAGGATGCTTACTTCCTAGTAAGAACTAAGTAAAAACTAGTCTGTGCGTTAGATTTCCTTCTAGGAACTAAGTGCCCTAATATATTATTAGTCCTGCTAGGAACCAAGCGTCTAGGGGCTAAGTTAATTCTAGCAGTAGATTCTCTAATCTGTAGTAGGTCTACGTCAGTTCCTACAGGATAAGAATATAACTTTAATAGTCTATAGCGCGCTAGCAGTTTAGCCTTACTATCTCTGTTTTAGATAGTAGTCTTATAACACTACTATAGGCTTTTCTATTTGCGCTCACAATCGTTGTCTAACTCTATTAACACACTAATAGACTTTAGTAGAAGACATATCGCTTATATTCTTCTTTAGAGAGGGTGCTTATATATATACTTATAGGTGCCTTTTAGGATAGAAAGAGGCAGAAGAAGCTGCTTTCTACTAAAGCTAGGGGTTTAACAAAGAGGGAGCTACAAGTAAGATAGCTATTTAGTTAGACTTAACACAAGATGCTATGTACTAAAATATAGTTATAACAATCTGCAACCCTTTCTATCTTAGACTTACTTTGCTATAAGCTGTTCTTAAAACTGCTGTAGTAGAGGCAACTAGACGTGCGTAGAGCGCGTTGTAAGCACAGAGAAGGCAAGTAGTTTTGTCTACTTTGTACGTGCGCAAGAAGGAAAGTTAATTCGGATTAGACTATATATCGTAGAGACAGCTTTTAGTTCGCCCTAAGTCTGCATGTAATTAGCTCTTCTAGCTTATCTATGTTAGAAACACTACGCTATAAGCTTAGTCGCGAGTAGAAACTGCTACTACTACTAGAGTTGCGCTATTGTTAAAGCTCTCTGCTCGTCGCCTGTTTTATTTAAGCTCGCTGTAGTAGTTTAGGCTAAGCTCCTTCTAGATCTACGTTAAACGCCCTTAACTACCTGCCCTCTACCTGTAAAGAAAATATAGGATCTAGTAACAGTAGCTCGCGAAGGCCTTCTTTATTCTTTTGCCTTTTCTTTGCTTCTCTCTCTGTTTCTTACTTAAGCTGTGCGGGCGTAGCTAGCGTAGTGCTACTTGCAGATTCCGCACCTAAGCTACTATATAGTGTAATATAGAACGCGCACAGTATTGTAATAAGTAGTACACAAGCTATATGCTATTGTGCTGTTAGCAGCCTGCTATCGCTAGTGCCTTTCCTACAGCGCGTTACCCTGCTTAGCTAAGCATAGTCCTTTTTAGGTACAGGCGGTCGACTTTAGTATCTTGCAGCTAGGCAGGTGTAGTGTACCTGTGCCTAGATGCATATAAATGCTAGGAGGGCATACGTAAATAAGGCGACTAGCACAGCAACTATCCTAATAATAACTGCAGTAGAGGGGTTTTAGTAAGGAGACTAAGTGTTTGTTTAGGCGCTAGAGGTTAGCATTTTTGTAGACGTATCTTTAGCTATTGTAGAAGTGTTGAAATTACGTAGAGTTGTAGCCTGCTATTAAGAGCGCTTAGTAAGTAGAGGTAGAGGGTAGAGGTAAAGTAGTTAGTTACTACATGCATATATAAATATAGTTTGTATTATAAGGCATCTGTAGTATTAAAATAGGTACTGCTTATAGCGCTACAAGTAGCACAGGAGGCGCATTAGGCGGATACAGATATATAAGAAAAGGCGCAGTGCATCGCTAGCACTACTAGCACAAATAGTTTTGCTTCTAAGAATACTTCGTAGAAAAGCTAAGAAATATAAAGAAATTAGGGTTAGGGTTAGGGTTAGGGTTAGG
>QPFE01000036.1:10549-21840 GCA_003574525.1 Alternaria sp. MG1 | reverse complement strand
TGGATCAAGCTCTGTCAGCACTCTTCGTGAGGACTCCCGATCGGCCCAGTCACTATTACGCCGTGGAGACTCCCAATCGGCCCAATCACTATTACGCCGTGGAGACTCCCAACCGGCCCAATCACTATCACGCCGTGAGGACTCCGAGCCGGCTCAATTGCTGTTACGCTCTTCCTCTGTCTACTCGATACCCATGCATCCTGATCCTTCAGCTAGGCCCTATGGCGCCAGCATCACATTCTGGCATCTGCCCCGGAGTCGAGACATGTATCCGATCGCGAAGTATAGATGTGACGCAACTCAGGATGATGTTAAGAAAGCAATCAACAGTATTCGCGCGCAGGGCGTGGCGCCTTTGTTCGCTTTAGTGGATAGAGATGGGCGACTTAGGATTTGTGACCCCTCGCAGATCGTGCATCGCCGTAAACGATCTAAGCATTCGAACGACGTATACTACTTGTATAGTGATGAGAACAGTAAAATTTGGATTATGAAGAAGCTCGATAGTTACCGAGTTTAGGTCTCTCCAGCTCGTATGGGGCAAACGAATTGCTTGCATCATCGCAGTTCCCCGTTTAGTTCTCATTGTACTTGACGTGAAACATCTGCATTGTCTCGTCCATTCCCGATGCTCATAGTATGCAACGTGATGGTGATCGTTTTTCTTCCCTTGACAAGGTTCTCTGCTGTGCCACTTTCGTAAAGCCGCTTATTGTCGCATTGGTCAAGCCGAAATTTGACCGTTCGAGCGTGTTGGGGAGAGTCATTCTCCGCACCAGTTGCGGCACAGTAATGTTCACTTCAAAGATGAAGTAGTCAACCCGAGCTCTTGGAAATCGATAGTATCACTTGTTGTGGCACAGCATTGATATGCAGATTTTAAGAACGGGGACCCTCCCCATGAGCGCATACAATATTCCTACCGAATATCGTGTATTTCAGGTAAGCGCCAATTAACGACCCCAGTCATGATGGAAAGAACCAGGCAACGAGTGAAGCATGCATGCAATCGATGCCGAGTCAAAAAATCAAAGGTAAGCGGTGTTACTCCTATGCAATGGAGATGATACTGAAATTAGTACTGTGTGACGGGGCGCGTGTATGTGACAGGTGCCAGATCGACAATGCTTTATGTGACTACAGCCAGGAAGCGGGTCACCAGCGGAGTAGAACTTCCTCGTAAGCATTCCCCAGAACGATAAATTGGTTGTTGCTTTCGACTTATACCGTTAGTAGGGTAGCTCTCCTCGAGGCACAGAACAGGCAGCTCGCAGATACAATACAAAGGTTGTAACGTCCGTCCCCGTGTAGCGGGACACCCTGTGTGACGGGACGCCACAGACACTCCCCAACACAACAAACTCAACAACAAGTCAGAAGAATAGATATTCTCGGAATAGTAGCCTCAATCTACAAAGTCTATTCTCTCCTAACGTCTTTCAGAAATCTGTTCAGCTTACTGTGCAATACGTTAGCTTCGTATGAGCGTTACGCGACCGCCTCGCTTTGGCGGGCAGTAGATGCGTCGAGAGCTTGTGCAGTTTATTGAAGATCGGTCAACTTATAGCTTATTATACTATTATCCTATCCCGAGCACTACGCTTGAGTTCGAGAGGTTGTCGTGCGTCTGTGCTAAATGCAAGACCGCCTGCTAGAAGTGCTAGATAAGGAGGACCAGCATACCTAGCTCAAAGCAGCTTAGCTGTAATCTATCGTTGCTAACGCTAGATTTGTGGCTATGCCGCTGTGTGGCTGTGCGACGCCTCTGCCAAGCGCTTGAGGACACCCGAAAACCAGCTTAGATTAGGAGCAGGGGAAGGTTTGAAGGCCTCGGCATTTGGCTCGCGTTAACGAACACACCTAGCATCGAAGCCGCAACTAGCTTCTAATGCAACTCTTATGCAACTTCGAGACGCAGTGCAATAGGTAGTTATAGTTAACGCGAAAGCTTACGTGCTAATAGAGACAAACTATCGCGCCGCCCTACAGCTCCGCAGACCCGCCGTTAATCCCTCGTCCGACCACCCCCCACGTCCTTGTCCTCTCGAGCACGGGCGCGTGTCGCCATGAGCTGGAGGGCCATTCAGACTGGGTCAGGGCGGTGGTGTTCTCGCCCGACGGGCAGCTGGTCGCCTCAGCATCCCACGACAGGACAGTGCGAGTGTGGGAGACAGCGACGGGCGCGTGTCGCAGCGTGCTACGTCAGTTCTCACCCGTCTCTCGCATCTCGTTCTTGCCAGATGGCCGAACGCTCCGCACTGATATGGGTGACTTATCCCTACCGTTGGATCTCGCGTCTTTTCCACTTGTTCTACAACCCCAAGAACCGTCTTCTCTTTTAGTAAAGGGCCAGTGGGTATTTCGTCAAACACGACGCTTCCTATGGCTTCCCCCTGAGTATCGGAACTGTACTTCGGCAGTGTGCAGGTAAGGTGCGTCCCTGGGTGAAGAGACACACTGTGTCGCGAGACAGGTCCACGGTTCGGACACCCGGAAATGCTTCTTTTTAGACTTGTCGAGATATAGCTGACACACGATGGTTCTCCAGATACCGTTCCTCAAGTCGACTGACCTCCGACACGGATCACTGTGGTGTTGGCCAGGCTATCAGTGATCTCGTCAACGTCGTCAATTGACTCTCCAGCGGCCACCCCCTGTTTATTCGCAGCATTAACGGCTCCTCAACTATTCGGAGGGTCAAACAGCAAGTGCGAAGAAGCAAGATGGCATTTTAAGGGTTTGAGAGCTTTTCGGCGCAGCGGCGTGCATGCTGGGAGCCCCGTAGTGCGAAGCAGGCGCGATCCGTGAAAACGAGCCTGAGCTGGCGCGACGCGCTAGTGTCTCTTAGCATGCATGGGCCTGCATTAGCGCACTTGTCGCCCACTGTATTCTGTTGTAATATATTCAGCGCTATGCCCACCCCGTAGCACCTCGAATAAGATGTAGCGCGTGCTGCTACCGCTATGTCCCGTCCTAGACTGACTCAACATGCTCACTGCGTACTGTCCCTGACTGCTGCCGTCGTCCCAAGACAATCAGTAGGATATATGAACAGAGCTATTCGAACCTTGACGCAAGATCATCCTCGTGGTGTTGATGCGCACCTGCATCGAGCAGCGTCTTGACTACCTGCTCGTGGCCTCTAGCCAAAGCTGCCTGCAGTGCGTTGCTAAGGTGTCCGCCCTGCGGGTTAACATCAGCGCCCGCGTCGAGCAGCATCTTGACTACCAGCTCGTGGCCTCCGTATGAAGCTGCCTGCAGTGCGTTGCCTAACCGTCCACCCTGCGCGTTGACCTCAGCGCCCGCGTCAAGCAGCAGTCTTGTAACTGTGCTAAAGCCTAACAATGCGGCGTAGTAAAGCGGCATAGGTATGTTATCGTCGCTTTTATCTAGATTTGGCTCCTCCTAAGGACGGTCTGGATCATGCAACCGGATCCAGTTCAGATATGCAGGCTCTTCCCTGGCCAATAAACCCATAGTCAGCTGACTGACCCGTTCCATCTCGTCTCCTGTCTTTCGAAGATGGCTGCTCCAGAACTCTGCTGAGTACCTTGCAAGTGCAAACTCCTGAAGAGTCTCTCTTTTTAACGGTTGCTGGAGCTGCATTAGGTACTTCAAAGAACCTCTTGTTATTGCACTCTGACATTCGGCCTCTTGCATGCTGTACTGCTTTGCCGACCCCTGCCTGATGCTGTCTGACACAAGGTACTCATGCACTGAGTAGTGTGCTAGGGCGATGATCCGTTGGGCAGGCCTTGATCTTCCGTCCGCTCCGTTCGTTGTGATAGTAACTAGACTCGAGCAGATGTTCAGCGCTTCTAGCGGATCTTCTAGCACCTCATCACGGTCGAACGCTGGGTCGCGCGCTACGTTGATAGCGACGACTTCAGCGATCTCTTCGACAGACAGCGGCCGCGCAGAGAACGTCAGCCACTGCAGAATGCGCATGGCATACTCAGAATATTCCTCGCTTATCGCGGTAAGAATGCGGTCGTATGTCTGGTCTAGCGTCCGGGGCAGACTAGCAAGAGATTTGCGCAGCATCGCTTGATTGCAACACATTCCTAGTGTGTCCAGCTGACACACAGCCCATCGAAACCTACGCTATCGTTAGCTATAACTTTGCGGGGAACTGGGCGAAGGCGCGTACATGCCGCGAGCTCCGTGCATCAGTGCAGCCTCAATCTCCTGCCTGACAGCGGCGTCCTTGTTCCATTTCGCCAAGCCCTTGTCGTCATGCAGCCTTTGTTGGACGTATCGCTGTATGTCTTGATCCACTATGTCCCTCTGAAGACACACAGCGTCCTCGTCCCTAATGTACTCCTCCAAGGAGCTCTCGATATCCCGCTCTTTCCGGCTAGTCATGAGCAGATGCAGATTGTCAAGCTGCCAACCAGCCACCGTTTCGAGCATGGCCATCAGCTCCGAGCGCTGCGTACACTCATCAAGAGCATCGAGAACAACGTACACGTGCGTGAACTCTTGCGCTGCTTCCCTTGTTACTTGTAAAAGCGCATGCGACAATGGCTTCCGTTGCCCGTTCTCGCAAGATGAGAATAACGCGTCTACGCCCTTCGGTATCATGACGGACCGCTGCACGAGCTGGCAGAGCAGCGAGCGCAGCATAAGCTCTAGGTCCTGTTTCTGTGCGTCGTTGAAGTCGAAGTAGAAGTACGCCGTCACCATGTTAGTGTCATCATGGCAGTATTGCAGCAGATTCTCAACAACAGTAGAGCTCAGGATGGTCTTTCCACACCCTGGGATCCCGTACAGCCACAGTCGCGACGCTGCACTCTTCTTCCAGTCTGTGAACTTGACGCTTTCCAGAAGCCAGAGGCCGGTCTCAGTAGAAGCGAGCGAATTAACAGTCAAGAAAATGGAATGGGGGTTGAGTCGATATGGCCATGTAGCTCTAGTGATGGATATTGGTCATTACGGCAAGTTTTGTACTCCGACTTGTAGCCATTCTGGCACCTTTGCTTCCCATCGCCCTGTGCAAGCAGTCTCGAGACATTCCGATAAGCTACCAAAGCAGAACTCTCGGCCTGTAAGACCGGGCCCGTAGTGCGCATACTTCCCTGAGTTTGTCATGATGCGTCTTGCATCCTTCTTAATCACTGGATCGCGGATGAAACACCAACACGTATCCGTTAGCACCTGGACACCAAACTCGTCCAGCTGCGCGATGTAGCCCGCTTGCGTCGCAAGACTGTGCTGTGTCCGCGATGTCGTTACGACTACAGAAGTGGAAGGATGTTTAGTACGTCCGTGAACGAGCTGGGCGAGCGATTTGAGCTCGAGGAGCGAGAAGTGAGGGTTACCAAGGGACACAAGATCTACCGTTCGTGGAAGGACTTTGAAATCGAAATTCTGATTAAAAGTTGTCCACGTATCTTTCAGGTTCTGCCAAGTGATGCTGATTTTTGGCTGCAATGCGTCAGACTCTACGAGGCCTGCATGTTGCTCGGCTTCTGGTGTGACGCCGAGCATATGGAACATAGGTGCTCCAGCACTGGTGGCGAACGCGGCCGAGAAGGCTTTCAAAGCGTCTCGAGAGGGTGGGCGCTTCATAGATTCGAAGCCGCTGATGATAGGGATGCGTGAGCCTGCTTTGGCGCCAATTTTGTAGCCTAGTAGTGGCCAGAAGGAGTCGTCAATTAGCGGTTCGCGAACTTGGTTGAATGGAGGTGCGCAGATAGAGATCTCTGGTACCCTGTTCTTGGCCAAGTGGATGCTAGCTAGAGGAGCGCGACCGGTCAGAGCGATAAGTGTTTCGAGCATGTTTGGATATTTAGCTGTTCTTGCACCAAGGACGCTGTTTGAATAGCACACAACATTAGACTCCCCAAATGCAACTTGGTCGCCGAGCTTCGGTGCTGAGTCAAGCTGATAAGGCGCACATGTGAACGACATCTGAGCACCCATGTCGAGGAAAACTTTTGCCAACTCATCGCTCTCTGTACCGAAGCCTGTGTCGACTCCTAAGTCTCGCCAGCGTTGTCGATCGACAGTAATAGCATTCACAGTGGTGGGTACTGTGAACTTGCCACCCAAGTCGCGAAGCCGTTTGCCGAAGAAGACGGATGCTGGCCCAAAATGAGCGCCGTCTACATGTGCTTGACATACAGACATCAAGGAAGAGGCTTTCATGATGGTTGCTGTTCGAATGATAACCCTCATGGCCAGCTCGTGAGCCTTCGTGTACCCACTATTTTCATCGCAGTTACCTTCGAGCATGACTTTGTCAAGTTCCGAAAGCTCAGGCGTGTGAGGTTGAACATGTTCAGGGCCGAAGCCTTTGTAGAGGTCGTTTGTGCTTGTCTCTAATGGTTGTGTCGAAATGCAGTGATCTCGAATGAAGATGTCCCTTTTGTTCCAGCCCAGTACCGTCTTGAAGTTTTCAGGATCTACGATCAGCATAGGTATCTTCCTACCGAACACCTCTTCAGCGACAAAGAGGCCAACGGCAAGGATCTCGTTGGCACGCTCGAAGATCAATGCTCTCGGCCCATTGCCGTTCATGATCAGTTCTAGTATCGTTGCTGACCCTGAACATGATCCACGTCCACCTGGGATAGCCAGTATCTTGTCTTTCAGACATTGCCGAACCAGGGGGTGGGAACGATCGATCACCTTTCCAGTGACATGGTCAACGCCACCCCAGAAGCTGAGTTCAAGATTGGACGCTAGTAATTCGCCCGACACGTTGCCTTGAACGTGGGGTGTACCGTATACAATCTCCAAATGCGTGTTTGATGTAGACTCATCGTGCATGTTGACGAATGGATGATATGAGGTCTGAATATGCAGGTTCCTTCGAAGATTGTAAGACGTTGAAGGCAATGATTCGTAAAAAACTTGTCCAGAGGATGGGCACTTTGTCTGGTGATGATTAATTTACAGAATGTTAATCGGTTAAGGAAGAGGGGCAATTATGACCTCGTACCCAGGACTGTACGCACACCACACAAAGGCATGTACAAGTCTCTGTAGCTGGACAGGAGAGCCTGCTTTAGACTAGGGAGTGAATGCTTACAGTTGCTCAGATTCTGCTGATGAGCTTGACAAAGGGAGGCTTGAAAGTTCTGCAGAGAAGGGCTGAACTCCCGAGCAACGTGAGGGGGATCTATCATATTTCTCTACGCTTCGGGAATAATCATCGACGCCAAGCTGAATCTAGGTGCGACATCGGCACCAGGCTCTACTGTCTAGAGAGCGTCTTCGTGTTACCTGATTTTCAAGCCGAAGGTAGCCGCACGATCGCTTGTTGGCTTGGCATCCCTCACCAAACTCAGAGCCTCAAAACTACAATTAGCTCTAACTGCAGCTCTTCGGCCTCTTTCCGTCGCCCTTGGTCCCTGTACGTCAACGCTAGGTTGGCCATGCTAGTCAGCGTGTCAGGACGCTCGTCGCCAAGCACTCTCTTCGTCGTCTGCATCACTTGCACCTGCAGCTTTTCGGCTTCCCCATACCGTCCGTCACTATACAGAGTCATGGCACATTTCCGCGCAAGTGTTCGAGAGTGGCGTTGCCAAGCGGTTTTGCAGCATCCTATGCGCCGTGTCTGGTGTCAGCTCCTGCAGCGCTATAACGTTCTGTGGAGCAAGCGCCTCAGCCGCATCGCTATCTTTTGTTGTAAAGATAACAGAGCATATCTTAGACTGCGGCAGACAGTCAGCCAAGTCTGCAGCTTCTGTCGTTGACGAGCCGCTAGATCGTAGAGTAGTGTCCCCTGCGTTGTCGAAGATCAGCAAACACTGTCGCGCACTTATCTCTGCCACACCGCGTTTTACGATCCGCTTCATGTCTGCCTGGTCATCGTCCCACCCAGGAACACAAAGCTTCTGCGCAATACTTGCATACGACTAGTAGAGGCTGTCTTTATCGCTTGCGTCTATCCAGAAGACCGAGCAGTTCTTGCTGTTCTGCCTCGTTCTGTGTGCAACCTCGAGCGCGAGCTGCGACTTGCCCGTTCCGCAAGGCCCGACTATTGCTAGTGTGGTAGTGGTCTGCTTGTCCCTGAAGAGCTTTGCTTCTAGTTCGGCTAGCAGCGATTCTCGACCGACAAAGTGGTGGTTCCGTGAGAACGGGATGATTGAAACATTATCAGCTGCCTCTACTTCAGCCTGCAGTCTGCTCCGTGCACTCTCCTTTCCTTCGCCATACAGGCGTAAGACCCTTACAGAATAATCTCTCAGTACTCCGCTGACGTGCAAGGCAGCCATCTGCAAGCTTTGTCGTAGCCTTTCTTCACGATGCTAAGCGGTTCGTGCTGCGGTTCCAATCTGTGCTTACAGATGCTCCATTACAGATCTATTGCTCAGCACTCGTGTTCACACCGGAGAGGAGTGTGATACGACGAATGTTTGTGGACCAAGTGCCGGAGAGGGTTAAGATGCTGTCTATGGAAGAAGCAGACTGGGATGCCTGCCGCAGCACGCTGGAGGGCCATTCTGACGATGTCGCGGTGGTAGTCTTCTCGCCAGACGGGCAGCTGATCGCGTCAGCATCCTTCGACAAGACAGTTCGGTTGTGCTTAGTCTCGTTTAGTGCTAGAGCAATTAAGCACACTGAATGTTAGCATGCTTACAAGTAATATCTTATGGTTAGTTTAGCTGTGTAGCACTTAGTTCCGCCACGCCAGCAGGGACGATGGCCGACCCGCACTTGCCACACCCTTGCCATGAACGTTCGCACTGACTAACGTTGCGAAGAGATATAACGTTAAGGGTTACTGTCAATACCAGAAGACGGCATGCAGCCTTAGATAGCGTAGTACCTTACCAAGCATAGCTACTATTAGATCTCTGTTCCACCTAATCTAGCGCTTATAGGCGTCAACGATCCGAACCCCTTGTTGCCCTCAGAGACCAAACCAAAGCACATTTCTAATGCCCTAATAATTGCAGTGCTCATGCAACGAGCCGTTCGTTGTATGACCGTGCGACAGCTGCATCCCCAAGATATGCGGACCTTTCCACCTTTGTACCTGCTTGTACCAACGGCGTTCTTCCAGTAACACTCACTCCGCCTGCCGAAGCTTAGACTCGGATCTTAGTATTCTGTATCATGCCAGTTGGTCTCTGTCTCCTGTTATGCCCGCTGTGTGAGACCCCCGATTCTTTACACGCCATTAAACTCATGATATTCTCCTTCTACGAGCTAAAGCGATGTCCGGCTGCTGTTCGGTATATGTATTGGTTGCGATGTGATCGAGAGGTACAAGGACGTGGTGGGTGGGACGAGGGATTAACGGTGGGTCTGTGAAGCTGTAGAGCGACGCGATAGTTTGTCTCTATAGTCTGTAAGCTTTCGCGTTAGCTTTAATTGTGCACTGTACTGCATCTTAAAGTTGCACGATGGCTGTATCGGAAGCTGCTTGCAATTTCGATGCTAGGTGTGTTCATTGACACGAGCTATGCGCAAAGGCCTTCAAACCCAACCTTGCCCGCAATCCGAGTCCTGGTGCGCTTGGCGAGAGCGTCGCACAGCCACACAGCCACAGATGTAGCGTCAGCAGCAATAGATTACGGCTAAGCTGCTTTAAGCTAGACGAGCGGGCCATCCTTATCTAGCACTCCTAGCAGGCGGACTTAGAACTAGCACAGAAGCACGACAACCTCTCGAGCTTAAGCGCAGTGCTTGGGATAGGATCACAACACAACAGGGTGTAAGTTGACGGACTTTCGACAAGATGCATAAGGTTTAAACGCACTTACTGCTAGCTAAAGCGAGGCGGTTGCGTAACGCTTACACTAAATTGCTGTACTGCACGGTAAGTAGAAACTATTTCTAAAAGACGTTAGGTGTGAGTAGACTTTATATATCAAGACTACTATCCCGAGAATATCTGTTCTCCTAACCTGTTGTTGAGTTTGTTGTATTGGGGAGTGTCTGTGGCGTCCCGCCACGCAGGGTGTCCCGTTACGTGGGGACGGACGTTACGGATACGTCCGGACTGGTCACGATTTGCCCGCACTGCCAGCGCGAAGCACGGGAGACGACCGGCCACTACTGCACGACATTGTGGCCTATGTAAACACACTGCCACAGGGCGTAACCAGCACGCATGAACAGGTACAATATCAGATGCCAAGGCTGGAAAAAACGCCCACTGTGTCCCCTCCGCAATCACAGCTAGAAACCTCGCCATTCCCGACCTCCATTGCAACTATTCCTCAGCTAGACGCCTTCATGGCCTCGTCGATGCAACAAGATGTCCCATTGACAGAGTACGGTCCAACACAAATGGACTATAAGTGTCTGGAAGGCAGATTAAACCTGCAAGAGCTTTGGCCGCTCATGGAAACAGACCCAGCCGAAGCTGCAAGAGTATATCACTGGCTATAATCTTACGCTAGAAGATAGCTGTACGCATGTAAGCCATTGTAATGAATGAAAGAACGGCAGAAATTCAGTTGATAGAAATAAAATCGATTGCATTGATCCGAGGTCGATCCTCATATCTCAAGACGCCCCTACCTATAGTAAATGCCCTTATACTGTCTTGATAGACCTTACGGACTTGTCGTCCTTGAAGTCTAAATAGTCATCACACATGGATCCTATCGGTCCGCCGTAGGCTTCGATATCCTCAAACTCTGTGTCGTTGGATGGAACACGCTCCAAATCCAAATCATAAACATCCAACGACTTCCTCGACATTCGCCCGTCCTTCGCAATCTGGACCTCTAGGCGCTTTATCTTTTGATGCGCGTCTACCTCCACAATCTCCTCTGTGCGGCCTTCTTCCCTTTCTTGATCATTGCCAAACGTAGTGCGGACATAACAACCGATGTCTGCAGTCGCTTCCTGGATTGCTGCACTGGCATCTAGCAGCTGTTCCCTCTGAAGATCTACAGCGCTCCTCATGCTTTGAAAGCGAGCACTTATCTCCTGTAGGCTGGGGCTGCCTTTCAGAATCCACACAGCCAAGTCGTTTCTCTCGTGCAGATGAAGAGTTTCATCATCACGCGGCGAACGCAAAAGTGTGCTTGCCATTTCTGCGCGGCAAGCTGCACCCCGTAGCATCAGATTCGCTGCGATAGTTAGCCATTCTTGTCATGTTCGTAGAAGCAGGCTACGTACTTAAGAGTATGACACCATCTGTGTCACGATCTCCAGCGATCGGCTCGATCGGCAATACTTCCCATTCAAGTGGACGGAGGAAAAACACATCTTGAAGTAGTTGTTCGTATTTTGCGGAGCCTAGGACCTTTGCGACGCGAAGGAGCTTGAGTATTTGCTCCGTAGAAAGCGTTTCTGGCCTCAGCGTTTGCACGATGAAACTA
>QPFE01000127.1:80021-96699 GCA_003574525.1 Alternaria sp. MG1 | reverse complement strand
GCAAGGTTTTGCAGGCCAGGCCGGGGCTGCTAGAACAGGTGCCCAAGACGGTCCTCGACCTGCTCTCAGATAGCCTGTTCGAGGCGGTAGATCTTCGCGAGCGTGATGCAAATAGTTTCAAAGATAGGCCGCTTCGTTTCTTTGCGTAGTGAGATGCAGCCTGGCCCGCACCCGGACTAGCTTGCTATCATGCCGAAGCCTCTGACGCTAGCCAAAGGTATCGGCTGGGTTGTCTCGCTACCTATATAGTCCCTCTTTCCTCGAGCAGACAGCAGGCACAAGTTTCTCCCTAAGATCTCACACAACCTTCCATCCCATTCAACCACTGCGCTGTCGCCAGACATGTCCCACGTTGCGAGCATGAAGACCGAGCCGGAGAGCTGCGCGAACAGCGAAGATCTGTGGTCTTGCTTGGGCGCCATCGATCTCGACCGCCGCAACCTGCTTGTGTTCTGGGAAAGCTCGTGGCACTCGGCAGACGAGTACCATGCCCTCTGTACAGGCGGGAACCGAGGGTGGCTCGTCCATACGCGAGGCGACGACCAGCTACTCATCGCCTGGGAACCCACAATCGAAAGCAAGTCAGTGCAAGCCTCACCTCGCAGTCTTGTGTATGATCCTGTCATAGAAGTCCGGAGAGACCGGCCTGGTCTGCTTGGGTACGTCGCGTCCAAAACCCTGCGCGGCTCTGGAAAAGCAGGAAGCCGTCGCCTTGCTTTCTTAGCCTACTGGAAGGTGGCCCCGATGACCAGAGGGCTCTTTTTCTATCTGCAGAAAACCTTTTCTAGTCATAGAGGTTGCATCGTGCACGCCGAGAAAGACAGAGTTTGGGTACAGTGGGAGCCGACATGGGTGTTGTACGATGATCTGAACGAGGTGAAGAAGAAGCAGCTCCTGAAAGTATGCGATGATCCTGAAGCACTCTTGCGCCGCTTCCACAGGACGGTTGTGCACTACTCTACGCGCCTAGCGGTCGAGAAGCGAATTGGGTAGAGACAAATAGGCCAAAGAATAGAATTCACAGTGTCGCTGTCTTGATGTGTGTGTGTTTGCATGTGAATGTGTTGATGAGTAGATACTGCTTGCAGAAAAACACTCGTTTCATCGCTGTAGGTTGTCTGCATCAAGTTAGCCAGCACAGTGTTGCCTGTTGACTATAGTAGCCGAGATCAACAAGTTGTATCTTCACACTCCCTCACTGCTTGCGCTCTGCTACTCCAAAAGGATGGAATCAGGTAGGTTGGGTGTCCATAACGTCGACATCTGTGCCTGAGCTCACTAGAACAGCTTTGACTTCTCCCAGAAAACTGGTCTTGTATGAACGAGACGCCGTCGAAATAGTCAGTATGCTCCACCTGCGGTAACTACATAATCAAGACCTGAAGCTCGCAGGAGCCAGCCGACGCTCTCGAGAATGTATTCAACAGCCATCTTGACGTTCGAGCCCTAGACTCCAAGTTCGCAGCCATCTTCGAGCGCTTGAAAGCCAAAGAAGAGCTCTGGGTAAGTTGGCGTCTATAAATCTCAGTTTTGTCGAGCTCTGCTGATGTTCCGACCTAGGTCGACTACGACCCTGAAAAAGAGTACTGCCCTATTGCACGCCTGAACTTCAGCAAGTTGAGACAGTATAAGCAGGGTGCTGTGGGCTACTACTACATCTTGAGGTGCAAGTATGGAGACCTGAGCAGCGACTTCTGGATTGTTGCACACCAGACCTGTGTCAAGAGACACTGGCATCGATACCTTCGATATCCCCGCTCTGGCAGCTGCACACAGAAAACCATAGCAACAAGCTTCTTCCACGCAGCATACTTGGAGAAGGACGGTCGGTATGCCGTAAGAGAAGTCAGTGGCATTGGAAACAACAAAAACTATGTAACGATACGACAACTATGATCCACAGCCACGCGCATAGCACATCGTCTTGATATCACGTGTTCCTACCGTGGTCGAATATTACGCTCACCAGGTCACCTATTCCGAGCTAGGGTCTACCGAGCCGAGCAGCATTGTGCGCACAAGCTTGCCAGTCACGATAACTGGCGAGATGGTAGCAGGTAGCTCTACATACTTACAAAAGCCCCCGTTGCTGTAGCTGCGGTGGCTTAGTCTGCGCCAGACATCCCCAGCTCCCGTATCGGGTAGACTGGCAAAGCAGATGCCATGAGCCTGTGTCCCTTGCGAATTACTGCTCTTCTTGTCCTTCTGGGTAGCCTTGTGAGCCTCTGCGCTTGCGCTCGAGAGGCGGTCGATGTGCGCTTGCGGTACTGTGCCCTTGACGACGATGATGCTGACCTTTGAGCCAAGCTCACCTCGAGCAGACTCCTTGATATCAGTCAGTGCCTGGAGTGCGACATTGGCCAAGGCAATGCCAGTCCCCGCGTCGTACGATGTCTTCATGAGGTTCTCGTAGTTGTGGACTGCAAAGTCGAGGGGAACGGGTTCCATGTAGCGGGGGAGGAGGTCTCTCGCTTTCTGGCTGATCCTGTCTTTTAGCGCTTCATGAGAACAGTCCTGTACCAAACTGTAGCTGCTGTAGGCATCTTCGATCGTCTTGGTCATCTCTTCAGTGGCGCTTCTTTTGTGCTGGCTAGGGCGCAGCTCTGGCGAGAGCATTGAATCGTCGTGACGGCGGACACTGCTTTCAGCCGGCGTTAAGTTAAAGCGATAGCCTTTGCGTGTCTGCTTGAAGGCGGTGTGCCAGTCTTCTTCTCCAACGTGCAGGCTGCCAATGCGCACAAGGTATTCTGTCCATAACTGGACCCCTTCCTGCAGGCTCTTGATGCTGGTGAGCCTCAACAAGGCCTCTGTGTCTCTAGCGGGATAGCGGAGTGGCCGATTAGGGAAGATCACCGTAGCACTTCTCGGTTTGATGCGATCGAAAACGGACTTGAAGATAAGCAGGAGATCGAACTGCAGTTTCCAGTAGTCGGGCAGATCTTCGTGTAGGAAGATCTGGAAGGCTCTTTCTGCGACCTGCGCCTGGAACTCGCCATTGTCGAACAGGTCCCACAGAGAGCCGCTTGTGTGCTTTCGAGCGGTACCTGGAAGCCGGGTGTGCAACGGCACGTCAGCAGTAGATTTGTGTTCCATCGAAAAGAGTCTAGAGTTGGCGCAGCCCATGCTTGGGAAAGCTGACCGGGAATGTGTGGTTGTTCGCAACATGAACGTTACAGCGATGCTCAGGCCTTTTGAGCTAGCCCATAGCCAACAGGGCAGGACGATTGTGCACGCCTCACAAAGATGTGTGCTATATTCTGAGAACTACATGGCCCGTCGTTCGCGCTAGCTGTCTCATGCGTGGTCGAGAGGATCGTATAAAATGGAACGCACTATCTACTATTTAATGCAAGCGCAGGTTAAGACGTTCGTCTTCATTATCTTGCGACATCCAGCATGTATCTAGTATTTTTCTGTGCCCTCATCTCAACTGCGCTAGTCAGTCCGCATGTGTTCATCGGAGAACCTGCACCCTTCCAGTGGGATCTCCCAGTGGAAAAGCTGATCATGCCAATGAACGGCGACCCCAACTACGAAGGCCCAGAATGGGCCAGCAACCCTTCCCATGCAAGGGTCACCATAGAGTGTCGACTCTTCCAGAGCCTCAGACGACCTGGTATGTCGGAAGCAGGGCCACGTTCCAGTACGTCAGCTTGAACCCGAGCGCTCACTTGAAGCGACTCACAGCATATCCACAGGATCTACGACTCGACCAACACAACTGGCTCTAGCATGCACGACCCTGGCGCGGCTCACTCTGGAGGCTCGTGCCAGGCATCGCTTTCCTACGATGGCGGAGAAACATGGATCGTCGTTCAGAGCTGGGAAGGAAACTGCTTGCGCGTGCGAAAAGGCCAAGAAGGACAACTCACCAATTCCTACGACACCGATCAGAGCTACTCGTTCGACCTGCCTAGTTCGCTCCCAGGGGCAGACACAGCTATCTTCGCGTGGTGAGATCAGCGTCTCCAGCTACAAGGCATGACTGACTCAGCAGGACCTGGCTAAACGCATCCGGCAATCGCGAGTTCTACATGTCGTGCTCGCCCGTGAAGCTAGTAGCATCACAGTCTTCGAAAAGCCCCCCGTCAGACTATCCGATGTACATCGCCAATCTTCAAGCGAGTCCAGAAACAGCGGGCTCGCAGCACTCGATGTGGTCTCAGTGCTACATTCCGCAGAACGTGTGGATCCGCTACCCCCAATGGTACAAGGGCATCAATGCACCAGTCGTAGCGGAACCGCTCCCAAACAACAGCCAGGTTCAGTTTCTGCAGCTCGAAGACGATGGCGGAATGTGCGGATCAGACAACAAGGAAAGGGTCGAGGCTCTCGGACTTCACTCTGGTTCGAACAGCCAAGAACCGAGTGCTCCTTCCTATACGAGTGAGCTCGCAACAAACAGAGCGTCATCTAAAAGCAGGCAGGTGTGGTCGGCTACGTGGTTAACCAGCACACCCTCTCCGTCAGACGTGTTGTGGGCTGTGCCATCCACAGAGAGATCTATATAGGCTTTGTGATCTGCATATGCTGCTAATGTGCACTGGCTGTGCTATTATCTTAGGCCACAAATATCTCTGCGCTTGTTTTTAGTACTCATGACAGTTTGCCGTTGAGAACTTGTGAGCGAAAGTTTCTCACTGTTGAGGGCGAGATATTGACCTAGAGCGAGCGTCGGCAAACTCGACAGATTTGGAAGGATGCGAAGAGACTTCAGCTTCAATCTTCAGGAGCTCAATCCACAGACAGGCCACCTGTACCGTGACAGCAAAGAAGGATATTCCAGGTCCATCCGATCGCAGAACCTGGATATCTCTGCTATCTCGCTGAACGTACATCTGTAATGGGTGTTTGGCTACGGACGAAACTACAGCTTATTCTCTTACAGCTATGTGAGCGTTCTGCTGCTTGCTTGGAAAGATCAAATAACGCATCTCCCATACAATGTCTTCCAACGTCATGTTTATCCACGACGTAAATTTACTTTCCGTGCGGTAAATGCATTTCTGCCCGCCTACACGCAATTTTGAGCCGGCCTACCAGCAGTCTCTTCTTATTTTCACCTTCCAAACGCAAGGCGTGAACCATTGACATTGCTTTGACCATGTCCCTGTTTATTCGGGCAGACCTAGTCAATGTAGACATCTGTGAGACTAACCTAAAATTGGCTGGTGACTGTACTCTAGGTATCAAAGCATCGTTCCCTGCTGCCTGTGGAAGTCTTCTCTAGCATCAATGCGTCTCCGAAATTGGCGCTTTAAGTTACAATATCGTGAATTTTGTATATCCCTTAAGCAGGGTTGCTCTAGAAACTCGCCGCCTTCGCACGACTACAAGGCAAGCGTTCCGCCAGTATGGGCCGTGTCGAAGAAGGGAGCCGCTGTTTGATCTGTGGAGAACGCCGGTCCGGTCGCACGCGACGCATACAACAAGATCGAGGATTCATAGAGCATATCTGCTCGAGGCGGACGTGCGCCGAAGTCAAGCGGCGGCTGCAGAACGCTGTTAGCATGAGTAGTAAGGCTGGCAGCCTGATCATCGAGATTCACCACTATCATCACGCTAGTCGCGTAGATGAAGCTAGCTTCAACCGGACGCACGTCTACTCAGAGCTTCATGCCGAGTCTCTTGCGCAGAGCGGCGGAGTGCTGCCGGTCCATGGCGGACCTCCCTTCGTCGAACCGCTTACTAAGCCATCCGAGGATGTTGTGAGGCAGCGACTGGACGACAGAGCTCGATAGGCCGTGACTAGGGTTCCCAGGCGTAGACGAGATGTTTTTTTTTCTTAGTCTCCAGAACTAAATCTACTAAATGAGAAAACTGTTCCACTCGATGAATTAACAAGCATATCTCGGGATTGATCAAAACAGACGTGACCGTGATCTGAACCCAGTCGAATGGGTTCTTCACCAATATTCCGGCAAGATCCGTGGCCATCCAGCCAAACTCCGACGGCATCACTGTCGGTAAAAGCGAAGTCATCTGCGCCAGCGACGAAAGACCCTGCTATGTCTCTTTTGCTAGTACCACTAGAAAGCTAACTCACAACCAGGGACAGCATTGGCACGTGCGTGATTATCTGCTTGCGGTTCGCATTCGGATCTACCTGATGACGTCAGCGCGACCATGCGTCTCGGGACATATAACTTACGTCTTGATGCTGACGGCTTGCAAAAGGCTGTAGTTTCTGTATATGCTACGATGTCTCTCGTACCAATGATACTTCATATCGACCTGACTTCCGAAGTAGAATACTGCGCCGTGTGCTCAACAGTCCTCGGAGAAGGAAGCGGGAAGGCGGGCCTTGTGTATGTGTTGAAAGATTGCCGCTGTGTGAGTTAAGGTGCGTCCCTAGGTGAGGAGACACACCGTGTCGCGAGACAAGTTTGCACTTCGGACCTTCGGTGCTGCCCTATTTGCAGGTTTGTACAGCTGTTATTAGTCTGTCATAATTAAAGGTGATCGCTCCTTGCGATGATTAGCGTCCGACATAAATCGCGGCTATGTTGGCCGTGCTATCGATCGTTTCGTTACCGTCGTCGATCAACTCGTCGACTATACCCCCCTGTCCATTGCCAACTTTAAGGACCACTTCAGCGCTCGGAGGGTTGTAGAGAGAGCGCGACGAAGGAAGATCGATTGTCTAGGCTCGAGAGATCACTCCGACGTGGGAGCGAGCATGCCGAGAGCCCCATAGTGCGAAGCAAGAGGTCTCTAGAAACGAGCCCAAGCTGGTGGGATGCGCTAGTGCATCCCGGCATGCAGTAGCGTGCTCAGATATCTGCGCAGCGGTGGCGCACCCCGCTGCGCTTCCTGATGAGGCCATAAGCGGCCGCCCGCTCCTTTACTTCAAACCCCGCCCTGCAACCAGTATAAGGTTGGTCAGTCTCTGGGGTTGGGGAGTTGAGCTTGAGCGCTTTGGTTATCGCAGCAGCCGTCCGCTCAAGAATGACTGTCGCTTTGATACCAAGCATACGATAGGAAGCAGTATTTAACCGTAGCTAGTGTGACTAAGTGGAGAACAGATACACACTGCTTACGCTCGTAATTAAATCACGTCGTATAGCTTTGAATGTACTCAACAATTACTGCATCGGTTACACAATTCGCACACTAGCTCTCAACCTCTTGACATAACCAGTTCGAACCATTCCTACTCCAATCCTCGTGTACTTTTCATCTTCCCTCCCATCTTCCCTCGTTGGCACAACAACCAGTATGTAGTAGTGTTTCTTGCCGATGCTCCTCTCTGCCTCCTCCGTCCGTCCAATCACAACACAATGGTCTCCGTGACCGCTCTCCCCGCCTTCCATATCACATTGGATCCACCCTTTTGCTCTTCCGAAGAAATTGGAGACCGTGTAACGATTACCGTTTGGCTTCAGAGTGACGTGCTGAAACTTTCCCACATCGGCGATCAACGCAGCAGAGCCGCGCTCGACATCGAAAGCCAGAGCGTTAATCCAGCTAACATAGCCGATTGCAACCTCCATAAATTTGACGCCTCCGCCGCATGCCATCCACGACCACGACGGTACTTGTCGGTCTTCATCGTACATGATGCGTTTCGTGTTACTGTCCGACGTCTGCCACAGGAGATTCCTGTGAAGATGCTTTTCGAAGATGCCATGTTTGCTGTTGCAGTGCAGCGCGCCAGCGATACGGGCCTCTAACCCAGATGCTGCGGCCCGTCTGTCTGTGGGCTCCGTAAGTCCACGCTCCGAGTAGTTCTCGAACAGAAAGTGGATAAATTCCACAGTACGTCCTTTGCCTGTTTTAAGGAGACGGTCTGGAAAGCTTGGGTCCAGTAAGAAATAATTCTTTCGAGGTGAGCTAAAGACATAGGTGTCTAATTAGCCATGTATTGAATCAGATGGAGGAGACTTCTTACCTGTTCATCTTCGTAAGGTTCTCGCAGTACACTCCTTCTCCACACTCCCAGTAGGTCTGATTGGCGCTGAAGTGGATAGTCCGTTTTGCTAAGACCCTCTCTTGCATGACCCAAGCTCGCTTGTTGAGCTCGGCCTCTTCCACATCTTTCTCGAAATCATCCATGTGGGTGCAGATATAGACTTGATTACCTGCGGCGTCTTGAACACGTGCGTACTCGGTGCTTGTGTTTCGGGCGAGGAATCCTACTGTCGAATCGGCAGCCGACGTTGCAGCGATTGTGCAGTAGGCCGAGGCGAAGACGTCCTCCATACGACCCGCTTCGCGCTTCCAATCATCCACGTTCCACTGGATGATGCACAGTGAGTCAATCCAGAGATACTCGATACCTAGCTCCCGGGTCACTAGGATTGCATCTTTGAATGTCTTCGGTAGCTCAGAGAGGCTGAATCCGTTCAGTCGTGCACTGAGGTTGTCATCAGTGGTGCAGAATCGAGGATCCTCCTTTTTAGGGGGATATTCGCCCCAGCGGTGAGACAACGCAGTATACTTCACGCCTTCATCTCCCTTGGGAACATAAAGACGTAGAATTCCCGGATCGGCATGTCCAACGTAGATCAGCCTGGTTGGCGATGCTCCTTGGGATATGGCATTCTGTTGGTTGCAAGTGTGGGTTGTGTCGCATCATTCGAGCCAGCTTCGAAGGAGCGCGAAGCGTGCAGCGCTTTCAGGCTCAGGTACAGCCGCTAGCGAATGCAGCTTCACCCCAACACGCAGCTGCACCACCATTTTCGCTAACCGCTGGCAGGGATACACAGCCCCACATGCTACATGTGGAAACGCGCCGCGCTTACACAAATCTTCCTTACCGACTAAGTAAACAGCTTTAGCCGTCCCTTATGCAGTTGCTGATGACTATAGGAGGCTGCACTAACAACTACCTATCTTGGTACAGGAGTATGGAGACATGTAATGCAAGAAGCGTATGTATGTATATAGCTTGTAGAAAACCACCATGCTACTACAGCTCGCCTTGCCTAATGCTGAACAAGAGAAGACTGCAGAAAATAACAATAGTGTGCTTATAATAATTTAAGGAACAACATTCTCCCAGAGGTGTACCCAAACGCAGCCCCGCTGCTTCTAACAGCAGTAAAGCTAGATTGATAGTAGTCAGCGGGTAACCAAAGTAAATCTTTTGAATTTACCGTTAGCCACCCCTCTGTGACGAAGACGTGTCGCGCTGGCAGCTGAGGTACAGACAAAGCTGACGTAGGAAGAAGCATCAACCCGAGATTGGTTTTAAGATGTGTTCCATCATCCGAGAAAGCAATAGTGCTGACGCAGCCAGTATGACCATTGAGCGTGTGCAGCGGCTGGCCTGTCTTCGCATCCCACACCCGCACCGTCTTATCCCACGAAGCCGATGCCAGTCGATCTCCTGCTGCCGAGAAGGCCACGCTACTGACCCAGTCAGTATGACCCTTGAGCGTGTGCAGCGGCTGGCCTGTCTTCGCGTCCCACACCCGCACCGTCCGATCGTACGAAGCCGATGCGAGTCGATCTCCTACCGCCGAGAAGGCCACACTGCTGACACCTTTCGAATGGCCCTGGAGCATTTGCAGCGGCTGTCCAGTCTTCGCATCCCACACCCGCACCGTCTGATCATCCGAAGCGGATGCCAGTCGATCTCCTGCCCCCGAGAAGGCCACACTTCTGACCCGGTCGGTATGGCCGTCGAGCGTGTGCAGCGGCCGTCCCGTTTTCGCATCCCACACCCGCACCGTCTGATCGTATGAGGCCGATGCCAGTTGATCTCCTGCCGCTGAGAAGGTCACGCTGTTGACACGGTCGGTATGGCCGTCGAGCGTGTGCAGCGGCTGGCCAGTCTCCACATCCCACACCCGCACCCTCCTATTCCGCGAAGCGGATGCCAGTCGATCTCCTGCCACCGAGAAGGCCACGCTGGTTACTTGACCCCTGTCGCCCTCGAGCGTGTGCAGCGGCCATCCCGTTTTCGTATCCCACACCCGCACGGTGTTGTCCCACGAAGCCGATGCCAGTTGATTTTCTGCTGTCGAAAAGACCACGCTGCTGACCCTGCTTGTATGGCCCTCGAGCGTATGCAGCGGCTGCCCCGTCTTTGCATCCCACACCCGCACCGTCCGATCGTACGAAGCGGATGCCAGTCGATCTCCTGCTCCCGAGAAGGCCACGCTGCTGACGGCGTCGGTATGGCCGTCGAGCGTATGCAGCGGCCAGCCGGTCGTCGCATCCCACACCTGCACTGTCTGATCGTATGAAGCGGATGCCAGTCGATCTCCTGCCGCCGAGAAGGCTACGCTAGTTACTTGACTCTTATGGCCATTCAGCGTGTGCAACGGTTGCCCAGTCTTTGCATCCCACACCCGCACTGTGCTGTCGTTTGAACCCGATGCCAGTCGATCTCCTGCTGCCGAGAAGGCTACGCTGGTAACATTGCTCGTATGGTCCTTGAGCGTGTGCAACGGTTGCCCAGTCTTTGCATCCCACACCCGCACCGTCTTATCCTCCGAAGCCGATGCCAGTCGATCTCCTGCTGCCGAGAAGGCCACGCTGTTGACACTTTTCGTATGGCCCTCAAGCGTGTGCAGCGGCTGGCCAGTCTCCACATCCCACACCCGCACCCTCGTACCCCGCGAAGCGGATGCCAGTCGATCTCCTGCTGCCGAGAAGGCTACACTTCTGACGCTTTCCGTATGGCCCTCGAGCGTATGCAGTGGCTGTCCAGTCTTCGCATCCCACACCCGCACCCTCCTATCCGATGAACCTGATGCTAATCGATCTCCTGCTGCCGAGAAGGCCACACTGCTGACAGCGCTGGTATGATCCTCGAGCGTGTGCAGCGGCCGGCGGGTCTTCGCATCCCACACTCGCACCGTCTTGTCCTCCGAAGCGGATACCAGTCGATCTCCTGCTACCGAGAAGGCCACACTGGTGACATTGCTCGTATGGCCCTCGAGTTTGTGCAGCAGCCGGCCAGTCTTCACATCCCACACCCGCACCGTCTTGTCCTGCGAAGCGGATGCCAGTCGATCTCCTGCTGCCGAGAAGGCAACATCGTTGACGGTGTTGGTGTGGGCCTTTAGAGTATGCAGGGACTGTCCAGTCCTCGCATCCCACACCCGCAGCGTCTTGTCCTCCGAAGCGGATGCCAGTCGATCTCCTGCCGCCGAGAAGGCCACGCTGCTGACAGCGTCCTTATGGCCCTCGAGCGTGTGCAGCAGCTTCCCAGTCCACGCATCCCACACCCGCACCGTCTCATCGCCTGAAGCCGATGCCAGTCGATCTCCTGCCGCCGAGAAGGCCACGCTGCTGACCCGGTCGGTATGGCCCTTGAATGTGTGCAGCGGCTGGCCTGTCTTCGCATCCCACACCCGCACCGTCCGATCGTATGAGGCCGATGCCAGTCGATCTCCTGCCCCCGAGAAGGCCACGCTGCTGACCCAGCTTGTATGGCCCTCGAGCGTGTGCAGCGGCTGGCCTGTCTTCGCATCCCACACCCGCACCGTCTCATCGCCTGAAGCCGATGCCAGTCGATCTCCTGCCCCCGAGAAGGCCACGCTGTTGACACTTTTCGTATGGCCCTTGAGCGTGTGCAGCGGCTGGCCTGTCTTCGCATCCCACACCCACACCGTCTGATCGTATGAGGCCGATGCGAGTCGATCTCCTGCCGCCGAGAAGGCCACACTGTTGACACCGCTGGTATGTGCCTCGAGCGTCTGCAACAGAGGCCCCCAGTCTTCCTTTAGCCCAGAATTTACCTGCACTTCCTTGGGCATCTCCTGCCCGAACTGATGTCGAACAACGCTTTGCCGTGGCGCAAACACTAACGCTCCATAGTACACCTGCAGCGGCGCTTCTTGGATTCCAGATCCACTCCACATCGCGAACCGCAGCGCATCGTGCACGACGTTTGACACGTTTGTACTTTTTGCTTCCTTTTGCGACAATCAGTAAAACCACACCTGTTGCGCTCGTCTATGACTTACAGTAAGGGCTACTTCTAGCTGCTGCAGCGCTAATATGGCTTCTGGCATCTTTTGCAGCAGGCTCATCGCCTCCAGCCAGTGCAGCAAGTGCTTCTGAAAGAAGCCGTGCACTTTGTCCCCGTCTGCCAGCATGTCGCTGCAAGCATGTCTGCCTGCCTGCACATGCTCCACCCAGTACTCGCATGCATATGCCACTTGCGGCAGACAGCTGCCCCGAACGCGACCCATCGCTTCCTGTATGCGCACGCCAGGCTTCTGCAAGCTGCACATGTCTCTCCGCAGCGTGCTGTCCATCGCGTCTAGCAGGCGATCAGTCATTCGTCTCTGCGCTTCAGCCAGTGGGCCATCAAACACCTGCCTGCCGTTACCTAGCGTGAAGAAGTCTTTGGCAGACAGGTGGATGAAGGATACGACACCTTCACGGACAGTTAGGAACGAGCCACAGCGGCCAACAAGGTCGGCGACTGCTTGCACCCCGCTAAACTGATTTCTAGGAAGGCCTGCAGCTACAGCGAGCTCTTTGAGCTGTAGCGGCCGAAAGGCAAGCGTGATCGACTGAAGAATGCCCCTGCAGTAACCTACAGTCCTTGTGTCCTGTGCCATAACCTGCGCCATCATCCGGTCGTACAGTGGGTCGAGCCCTGGCGGCAGTGCTTGCAGCACCTCTCGCGTGCGGTAGAGCGGTACGCCCTCTAGCTCTTTGCACACGAGCGATACCCACAGGAACGTGCCTTCTGCTTTATCGCGGAGCTGCTGCTGCACTTCTGCTTGTAGCCTTATATCATATTTGAGCACAGCTGCCAGCCGCTCCACCTTGTACTCGACAAACGCTGCCACTGCTCTTGACACATGGCTAGCCTTGACCTCAAGGCTCACCTTAACACCTAGCGCGTCGGGCTGCAAATATCGCTCGATCTCTGGTATGTTGCGGCTCGTCACCAGCCACTTGACCCTCGACCGCCGCCGAAAGCTCGCGTCGGTGATGATGCGCAGGAGTTCAGAACGACCAGAATCACATTCATCGAGCGCATCGACCAAGAGGTACGTTGCCGATATAGATGTGTCGTTGAGCATATCTGATAGCATCTCTCTCAGCGCATAGATAGCGTTCGGTCCTTCAAACAACTGCTTGCCTACGCTCTCGTACCGATTCTTCACGTGTCGCAACAACTCTTCTCTCTGTACAAGGAGCAGATATATCAGCCCTCGTAGGACCGACACCGCGTTGTTGAGCTCTGGCCGCGTACCCTGGCAGAAGAAATAAGCGAGCAGGCATGGCCTGGAGCGAAACCCAAGCCTAGCCATTACTTCCGATATTGACCACGGCGATGGCTTGACCACGTCTTCTCGAGAAAGCTCAGCGATCACACCCATCGTCATCATCGTCTTGCCTTTGCCTGGGTCGCCCTTGATCCACAGCAGCCGCGACTCATCCTGTGTTCTCCATCGCTGGAAGTTGCTATCGTCTAGTATCCAGGCATAGCAGTCTCGCAGCAGCGTGTCCTTGTCGCCTTCGATCCTCACCCGGTCTTCGCGCGGGTCCGTCACACGCAGGTCGCGGAGGCACTGGTTGCGGTCCTGTCCGCCTGGCCCGCTGGAATAGTTATATATGTTGTTGCCGTAGTGGTTGATACCGCCATACGCTTGGTTGTGTGCAAATAACATAGCATGCTCAACCGGCGGTTGCATTGCTGCGATCCGTTCGTTGCGGCCTTTGAACATTGGATTGACTACGATGGCGTTGTGCACTCGCGGAGGCAACTTATAGGTCTTACCTAGGTCTGATCAAGCACGAGTCTCAGCCATCTTCGTACGGCCTTCTCAAGGTTAGTAAACGCTACTGCAAGCGTCCGACCAGGTGCGCGTTCTCTATAAGCTTGAAATTGTTTGAGAAGCTCAGCTACTGTAAGGAGGCCTGCGGGAGGTGCGGGGCTCGTGGCGGACTCGCTCCATGCCAAGTCTTCAGCCGAATTCGCACTGCCTCAGCCTGGCTACATCCAGCTATCGGCACCATCGCCAGCTGTAAATCTTATCCAATGACCTGATGCTGCTAATTAGCTCTATCGATCTCTTTCAAGCGAGAAGCTGCGTGTTGGCTAGGCATGGGGTCGCAGCCGTAGCTGAGATCCCTAGTGACAGTGGCAGGTGCGGCTGAGAACGCGGGGTATAAAGCGCTTCACCAGTGTCCGCATACAGTATTGACGTTACTCGTACATCAAGAGAGCACGACATATGCTCCAGCAGAAACTCCAGAAAGAAAATGGCAGAAACAGCGGGACTCGTGATCGGTGCAGTCAGCCTATCGACGTTGTTCACTTCCTGTGTGGACTGCTTTGAGTATGTCCAGCTGGGGCGGAACTTTGGCAAGGACTATCAACGATCGCTTCTGAAACTGGACATCGCCAAGCTCCGCCTATCCCGATGGGCCGATGTCGTTGACGAGTCACGCAATCAGTATCGCGCCTCTGTGGGCACGTCAGCGGAGGCAGAAAAGGTGAAGGAGATTCTGGGGGAGATCGTGGCTTGCTTTGCCGACGCCGAGAAGGTCTCGCAGCGGTTCAAGAGCAAGAGCAGCTCCACCGAGTTGCAGGTTTACGACGTCAACACCGACCTGGAACCCAGCCTACGAACAATGCACGACAAGATGCGTGACCTTGCGCTGAAGCGACAGTGTCGGAGCACTGTGCGCCAGAAGACGGCCTGGGCTTTATACGAGAAAAAACACTTTGACCGGCTGATCAGCGATGTCGTCGAGCTGGTCGACGGCTTGACTCAGCTCTTCCCCGCCACACAGCAGCGTCAAAGCGAGCTTGTTGTTGAAGAGGTCCGGGAGATCGAATCGCAACCCGCTTTCGCAGAGCTTGAGACGGCCGCCGAAGGGATCGATACCCTGCTGGCCTCTTCGATCCAGCAAGCGCTCGCCGCCCAAGGCAGCCACAACTTCACCAAGAATACGGCTACCGACGAAGCCAATGCTCAGTACGGAGATGAATATGCTCGGGGAGCGCAGCATGCAGGATCTGGACACACATTCAATGAGAACATGGCCTCAGGAAAGGCAAAAGCGCAGTATGGCAACAGGTATCTGTAATTGCACAAGCGGTAGCAGAAATGTTTGAAGTATGGGCTGAGTTTGTCTCGGAGTGTAAGGATGTTCTCGCAACGAACTAGTAATGTAACTATGCGAAGTAGGAGTTGGCTACACATAATGCAATGCTATAATACCTCTTTCTAAGAACTTATGCGAGCCTTAGAAAAAAAGCAGTTCAAACTGACAATGAAGTCACCGATGATACAGACATGTTTCCAGTAACACCAGTACTCGGACAGCAGAACTACACACTCGCGGGAATATGGTTCATTAGCAGTCACACAAGAGAGGTATAATTAGTCCTTAAGGCCAACGCTGATGCAGAAAGGCTGACAGCTCAACCATGAGCGAGATGTTCGTCTTGCTTGTATGGCCTTGGCTGTGGGTATGAAGTGCCGTCGCTTTTGTTTTGAGACAAAATCATTTTCACATGCCAGTCAATTGACATCTAGCCACACGAACTAAATTACCCATCGCGGTGTTATCACACAGCTGTTGTCCTACTGTTCCTTTGTCTTCTACTTGGCACTTGACTTGTATTTGGGATCTCCACGTGTTTGTGACATAGAGAAGAGTAGCCGGATCATGGTAGGTGTCAATGTCAATGTCGTACATGTTCGTCAACTGCTCCACCGCGACAAGATGACCGACCTGCAGCTGAGATGACTGTGTCATGATCAGCATTGCCTGGTGGTTTGCTTTGGGAAAGAACAGCCGGATGCCAAACGTGTCTGGCTCGCCATGCCCTGGCAGCTTCGGCATGTCGTAGTTGTGAAAGATGACTATCCATGGATCGCTGCCAGCGCTGTTCAGCTAGCGCTTGACCACCTCCGCCGTCTCGCCAAGTTCGTTACCTTCAGAAACAGTCTTTAGATGCACAGGCGATGAGAGCTCGCGGAATATGTGGGCTGTTGCTGCTGCATGGCCTTGCTTCAGCGTATCTACGCTTTTGCCATCGGCCAGAGTACAACTGAATAGTCTTTGTGTCGTTCCGCATACGCAGGCGCTAGTTGCGTCCTGCCTATCCCACCTAGGCCGTGAACTACGACCGTTGTACTAGAGCCGTTGTACGGAAGCCCTTCGTGGATCGGAACGAGCTCTTCCATCCAACCGAAGAGCTGCTCTACGTGCGATACTTGCAGCACGCTGAACTGGACGTCGAACGACTCAGCGGGCTCGTTGGAGCGAACCACAGACAGCTTGTTACCACTGCTATCGTTGCTGCCTACTGTACGTCCAGCCCTAATTATATGCCAGCGTCCAATTTGTCCTCTAGGTCGATCGCATCACCCGCGCGCAGCCATCGCCCGTCCACGTCTGCCCACAGTATTCGTTCAGACCGTGAATCGTGACGGTTGTAGGATCGACTGCATCAGTCGAGTAGAGAAGCGGTACGAGTACGAGGCAGAGCGTGTTCGATAGTCGGGTCGATGCTTTTCTGCAATTCCCGCAAGCTTGGCAGAACAGCACCAGCTGCTTGTGCTCGCGGCGAAGTATAGAGGGTTTCGAAGGCGTCTGTATGAGGGTGGAAGCTTGCATAGGAGAGGGCCTCTCCGCAGAATGTATCCGCCCACCGTCTCTCCTCGATCGGAACTGGAAGAACGGTCATTGCATCGTGCTAGGCATAGTCAGAGACTAGAATGGGTGGCGTGGTGTATGCGACGTC
>QPFE01000127.1:54997-68909 GCA_003574525.1 Alternaria sp. MG1 | reverse complement strand
CACGCTCAAGGCCCATACCGACGCTGTAAGCAGTGTGGCCTTCTCGGCGGCAGAAAACCAACTGGCATCGGCTTCGTGGGACAAGACGGTGCAGGTGTGGAATGCGAAGACTGGCCAGCCGCTGCACACGCTCAAGGATCATACCGGCAGTATCAGAAGTGTAGCCTTCTCGGCAGCAGGAGATCGATTGGCATCCGCTTCGCGGGACAAGACGGTGCGGGTGTGGGATGCGAAGACTAGCCGGCCGCTGCACACGCTCGAGGGCCATACGGGGTATGTCAACAGCGTGGCCTTCTCGGCAGCAGGAGATCGGCTGGCGTCCGCTTCGCAGGACAAGACGGTGCGGGTGTGGGATACAAAGACTGGCCAATTACAACATACTCTCAAGGCCCATACCGGTGCTGTCAACAGCGTTGCATTCTCGGCAGCAGGAGATCGATTGGCATCGGCTTCGTGGGACAAGACGGTGCAGGTGTGGGATGCGAAGACCAGCCGGCTGCTGCACACGCTCAAGGCCCATACCGGTGCTGTCAACAGCGTTGCATTCTCGGCGGCAGAAAACCAACTGGCATCGGCTTCGTGGGACAAGACGGTGCGGGTGTGGGACGCGAAGACTGGTGAATTGCTACACAATCTCAAGGCCCATACCGACGCCGTCAGCAGCGTTGCCTTCTCGGCGGCAGGAGATCGACTGGCATCCGCTTCGTACGATAGGACGGTGCGGGTGTGGGATGCGAAGACTGGTCAACCGCTGCATACGCTCGAGGGCCACACAAGCAGGATCACCAGTGTCGTCTTTTTGACATCAGAAAACCAACTAGCATCGGCTTCGTGGGACAAGACGGTGCGAGTGTGGGATACGACGGGATGGCCGCTGCAGACGCTCGAGGCCCATACAAGTCAAGTAACCAGCGTGACCTTCTCGGCGGCAGGAGATCGACTGGCATCGGCTTCACACGATCAGACGGTGCGGGTGTGGGATGCGAAGATGGGCCAGTCGCTGTACACGCTCGAGGGCCATACGGGCTATGTCAGCAGCGTGGCCTTCTCGGCAGCAGGAGATCGACTGGCATCGGCTTCACACGATGAGACGGTGCGGGTGTGGGATGCGATGACGGGCCAGCCGCTGCACACGCTCCGCGGCCATACCTACATTGTCAGCAGCGTGGCCTTCTCGGCGGCAGGAGATCGACTGGCATCGGCTTCGTTCGATAAGACGGTGTGGGTGTGGGATGCGATGACGGGCCAGCCGCTGCACACGCTCCGCGGCCATACCGAGCTAGTCACCAGCGTGGCCTTCTCGACGGCAGGAGATCGACTGGCATCGGCTTCACACGATCAGACGGTGCGGGTGTGGGATGCGAAGACGGGCCAGCCGCTGCACACGCTCAAGGGCCATACCGGCAGTGTCAGAAGCGTGGCCTTCTCGGCAGCAGGAGATCGACTGGCATCGGCTTCGTGGGATAAGACGGTGCGGGTGTGGGGTGCGAAGACGGGCCAGGCGCTGCACACGCTCGAGAATGGAGGCTCGATGCAGAATGTGGCCTTCTCGAGCGATGGATCTTGCCTGGAAGCTAATCGAGGGGTGATGTTGCTTCCGCTACCAGCGCAGTCTACATCTTCCCTTATTTCTCAACCACCTGTACAGCGCATCTTTGTTGCAGAGAGGTGGCTAACGGTAGATGCAGAAGAGATGCTTTGGATACCTGCTGAATACCAACCTAGCTGTACTGCTGTTTGCCGCCGTGGGATTGCGTTCGGGTACAGGTCCGGCAGAGTGTTGGTCCTTAAACTATCATAACCAATCACACGTTTGTTATTCCTTGCAGTCTTCTTTACTTTCGCACTGTAGCTAGCTATAGCATTACAGCAACCGTATATACGCTATACATAAACGCTTGTAGTATTACATATATCTGCACTCCTGTACTAATTAATTAGGATAAGTGATTGTTAGGGCAGCCTCCGACTAATTATGATGAGCAACTTCTAGAGGGCTAAAGCTGTCTACTCGGCCCGTAAGCGAGATGTGTGTAAGCGAGGGGCGTATCCGAATATGGCATGTGGGGCAGTGAATCCCTGTCTGCAGGCTAGCGATAACGGTGGTGCAGCTGCGCGTAGGGGTGAAGCTGCATTCGCTAGCGGCTGTACGCAAAGCAACCGACCAGTGTTAGTTTAGCCAGGTTCGTCTTGACCGTTCCAGCATACCTCTTCTTCCACTTCTTGCATCCTGGTCCATGCATAGTCCAACAGAGCGTTTTTATCAACAGCACTCTAGCCAACTTTACAAATATTCAATTGAAAGGGTTCCTGTGTATATGTACCGGAAGTAGGGAACGTATGATGTAAGAAGATGAGGTGTAATATAGCGCTTGGTGTAGTAATTAAGGATATCGTAGCGATATAAAAATTATAGAGAAGTGCATAGAAAAGCAGGGGGCTGCTGAAAAGGGATCCCCAGTATGCAGAGCCAATCGTTCGCTATGAGATATTCCTGTACCTGATTGCATGACTTATGGAGCCACCCGGGACGTATAGCATACAGTACCGTAGAGAGTGTGTATGGTACTTTATATTGCAGGTCAATGCAGATATGGTCAGATCGACGCGAACAGGCAAGAGGCAAATGTTATGACTAGCATTCTTGCTGCTCTTCATACCGGGAGCGGCAACGAAGTTCGGATTGCGATCAGTCAGAAACATCACACGACAAGATAGCCCGTACATGGCCTTCATTATAAGTAGCTCAGGCTAGCCCCAGCAACGCATCCAAATAGGTCTGTGAAGAATTATCGCTCACGTAGTTGTCATTCATCCAACATGACAGTAAGATGGAGACCGAAGGAGCGGTTCCAAGCGTTCATTGGAGAAAATGGTTATGTACGCCAAATGGAGCGGAAACGCTGCTGTGAAGGCAGAATCTTCAACGACAGAGGCTGGCTTACAGAGCAGATCAACAAAGATGATCCGCGCGAGTTACACGATGTTGAAGGAACTTTGGAAGTTCAAAGGCAGCTCTTGTCTAAGCTAGCAGTGCACGAGAATCAGGCGATAGCAGAACCTGAAACCGACATATACCACAGACGTCTTCAAGCCTTGAAGGCAGACACAGTCCAAGCAATACAAAAGACGTGGAACCAGAGTAGCAAATCTACTATAGACCGACGATCGATCTATATTTAGCATCAAAACGAGTAACGTCCATCCCCGCGTAACGGGACACCCTGCGTGACGGGACGGCAATGACACTCCCCCAACATAACAATCTCCACAACAGGTCAGAAGCATAGATATGCTCGGAATAGTAGCCTTACTCTATAAATTCTATACTTTCCTGACGTCTTTGAGAAATAGGTTCGGCTTACCGTGCAATACGACCATTTGGTATGAGCGTCACACGACCGCCTCGCTTTAGCTAGCAGTAGGTGCGTCGAAAGTTCATGCATCTTGTCGAAAGTCCGTTAGTTTACAACTTGCTATATTGTTGTCCTATCCCAGGCACTGCGCCTAAGCTCGGAAGGTTGTTGTGCTTCTATGCTAATTCCAAGTCCGACTGCTAGAAGTGTTAGATGAGGATAACCCGCACACCTAGCTTTAAGTAGCTTAGCTGTAATCTATCGCTGCTGACGCTAGATCTGTGGCTGTACGGCGCTTTTGCCAAGCGCTCCAGGATATCCGAAAACCGGCTCGGATTAGGAGCAGGGCTAATTTAGGTTTGAAGGCCCTGGCGTACGCTCTGTATAGCTCGTGTCAATGAACACACCCAGCATGGAGACCGCGATCAGCTTCCGATACAGCCATTGTGCAGCTTCGAGGTGCAGTGTAATGCACGACCATAGCTAACGCGAAAGCTTGCATGTCAGAGAGATAAGGCATCGCGCTGCTCTAAAGCTCCGCAGACCCGCCGTTGATCCCGCGTCCGACCTACCACCTCCTCATGCTCTCGAGCACATCGCGACCGATACGTATATCAAGCAACAGCTGCATGTCGCTCCAGCTCGTTGAAAGGGAATACAAGGAATTGGGAGGCGTCTGTGGGATAGGACGGGCCGGTCTCACACAGTGGGCATGGCAGGAGACACAGACTGACATGGTACAGAGTACCAAGGTCCTAGTGTACGCTTCGGTAAGCGGAGTGCGTGCCACTAGAAGAATGCTGTCGTTGCACGCACGTACAGACGTGGGAAGGCTCTGCATACCTTGGGGATACAGCTGTGGTACGGTCATACAGCGGATGGCTCCTTGCATGAGCACTGCAATCATTAGGGTGGTGGAGAGGCGCTTCAGTTTGATCTTTGGGGGTGATGAGGAGCTTAGGCCCTCGATGCTCATGAGCGCTTGGTAGGGTATGTTAGAGCAGAGATCTGGCAGTACCCACACATGGTAAGGTACAACGCTATCTAAAGCTGCATGCCGTCCTGTTACCGATGATGACCCTTAACTTATGTCTCTTCGCAATGCCATCCAGTGCGGACGTTCATGGCAAGATCATGGCGGGTGCGGGTCGGCTGTCCTCCCTGCTAGCGTCACCAAGGTGTTCATCCGCTTCTTAAGAGTGAAGCATGCGAATCCGCCTTTAGCATGTTAGCATTGTAGCGCCACACTGTAGGCTGTGCAGCCGCACCCCACTTCGAACTCAGCTTTATGAACTCACGACCAACACACCCCAACTTACGCCTCGCTAAGCCTTTGATACGGTAGGGCATGGTAGCCTTGCCTTATAGTGTAGCGCTTGCAGACGCAATAACCTTGGTATGGCATAACGTCGTCGCCCCCTAGTACTGCTCGCTGCTACCAAAAAGCCCTTTGACTAGCAGACAGGCTAATCCTCAAGACAAGGTATTGCTAAGGGATATAAATCTCGGCTTCAACTTCTCTAAATACTCACAGTATTTTTTTCCAACGCTTGGTCCTAAGTAATGTTGTATAAGCCTTAATCCCAATTACTCTAACGGTTTCCCTCTTGATCCGGTGCCACCAGAATCATTCCCTCTAGTTCCAGATACATAATCAACCTACACAAAAACGCCGAGGTCGCATACCTTAACAGAAGTACAGTCGCGTCCTCCACCCCAATATACAATAGTGACGAGAACACTGCCGTCCCGAAGACAATCTGCAGGATTACAAAAAGTGACGACGTACTTTGGAGGAAAATGCTCCATGCTCCTGGATGCACTTGCTTGGACACCTCGGCTATGTGCATAGTGTTTCTGTTGTTCGCAGAGATGGTGAATTCACATCTTACTGCACGACGCAACGCAGAGTCCTCTATCGTATGCGGGCATGAAGGTACTTTTCTCCGATAAATTTGAAAACTCAAGACGGCTGGGGCATAACAAGCGATGGGTGTTATTGCCCACATCAGCGGCAACCATGAAATAGAACACCTCCAGCTGAGAACTGTTTTCCGTCCCAGCTCGACTGATGTCGCAATCAAGTTTATAATTGCTAGCATGGCGAAGACGTATTGGAAGAAGGATATTGCAATGGCAAACCGCAAAGGCTTTAGGATACCGGTTCGTTCTGGACGACGCAAGAGATCAACGGGGTTCTCAAATTGGAGGAAGCGTGACGAGCAGGTGACTGGAGCGCCCATGGATAGTAGCAGCGACAGTAAAGGCCTTCGTGAGGAGAGCAGCGCTATTTCTGCGATCGTAGGACCCAATTTGGCTAGGATGGTGGGCGTGAGACCGAGCAAAACAGAAGCGGCTGCCATGTTCGCCTTAGACGACTCATAAAGTGTTGAGAGGATGCAGTCATTCTGGAGATAGCAGTAATTGCCGACACCACCATATTTCGTCAGCTACGGACAAGCCTCCGGTCAGTGCGGTTCTGCTATATCGTACTTTCTTCCCGGCTCAGCTTACCTCTCTGCGCGCAGTCAGATTGCCCTCGTATGCCTGCAAGCTCACAAAGCAAGGTCCCGTTGATATCTCGTATAGTACTTCCTGCAACTGCGGATAAAAGGACTGGAATTTGAGCGGATGCTCGGGAAGATCATAGAAACTGGCGTTCTCTCTAGTTCCCTTCAGAGCGGCGCCTTCGTAGTCGAACGGTGGAAATGCGCCTGTGCATTGTAATAATGAAGCGAAAGCGGATAAGTAAAGCACAAATATAGCCATGATCACAAACAAGAAAAACACACAAAAGAAGAAACGCGCATACAGGGAAAACCAGTCGCAATTAGCTGCCCAACAGGCTAGGCTTTTATTCAAGATGCGGAGAAGATGACAGTATCTTTTGTGCGAGAGATGTCGTGTTCAGACAAATCTGGAACAGAATTACGCCCCGCACCCTGTAACTGAAACCACATATCTGGAAGGCAGACTCCGGGATCGCCGAATGTAATGAGCCATAGATAAGGATGGGCCAATCAAATCCTTTCCTTTTATCTTAGCCAAGAAGAATATGCGTCACCCCCCGGTGCAAGAGCAAAAGCAACCTACCAATTGATATATGCAGGCCGCCTTGTAAGTAAGACATGCTGATAGAATTAGACTCTAACTTAGTAGCTTATGTGTTTCAAATATAGGATGATCGGGAATGGACTACTCCAAAGGCGCTAGTTCTTGCCTTTGTTTCAACATCTTAAATCGGGTTTAGCCAAAGGTGCCAGAGGCGCGTCCAAAGAGTACAAGCCTGACAAACCTGAGACAGCTGAGTTCATCGAATCTTTGTGATGATCTGCGGGTTGGAAGGAAGCGGCTTCTCTTCCGATACCCAAGCGGTATGCTGGGCTGCCCAAATGGCTTGTCACAATGAGTACAAGGGATACGTGATTAGCTATTTTCCACGTGCTAGAAACCTATCAACTTTAGCCTCAGAGATTCATGGAAAACTACGGACAAAGTTGTGAGCAAATTCGGGCTGAAAAGGATCTATTCCTCCGATGAGCTTCTATTCTTGCTATGTGCTATCTGACTGCGTCATACCGGCCTTTCCTAGTCTGCTATGGTGGCTTGGCGCACTATAGGCACACAGCTGCTCAGAACAATAATCGTTGCGCAAGCTCCTATTGTTCTCTCAATCGCATGTCAGATTGGTCCGCCCTGTAATCCGTGGCAATATGATAGGTGTGCGGATATGGTTGCATCAAGATCTGGCGCTTAAGCCCCACCGTACCCACGGCTTAGGTGACGCTGATTGCACAGCCCACTGTGTGGTGCGGTAAGGCTGACCTGCAGATGTCATGCAGCTGAAGGCAGATTCGCATGCGATTAGGTTGAACCTCCCCTTCTCTTAAGAAGCGGACGAACACCTTAGTGACGCTAGCAGGGAGGACGACCGACCCGCACTGGCAATGACCTTGCCATGGACGTCCGCACTGTAACGTTAGTTTGGTCAGTTTGGTTAGCTTATTCTGTTCGGCGGCTGAGTCGGTCGGTCCGGTCTTAAAATAGCAACGTGTTCTCGCTGCATTGTCTGCACTGTCGTGTACTAGGACTCACTGAGCTGTCTCTCGCCCTCTCCTTCCAACAACCCTCGGTGAGCTAATCATGGATAAGGAGAGTCGAGCATTGACCGAAGCACTACCTGAAGGCATACCTGACACCCTCGCGGCTCGAACAGCGCATTTCAATGTGGCTCTCTCTACCCTCGGTCATCGCAAACTCGAACGACAGTCCAGAGAAGCCAAGGCCGACAAGCAGCGATATCTCACCCGGTACGAAGCGAATGCAGTCGTCGAGTTCTTATTACAACAGAAGGCGTTCGGAACACCTGTGCGGATGAAGCATGTAGCTGCGATAGCATTCAGTGCCACTCGCAATCGGCCTCTTGCGGACAGGCCACTTAAGCTTCCCGGCCCAAACTGGGCTAAAGCATTTGAGAAACACCGTCCAGAGCTCCTAGCGAAGAAGAATAGGCCGCAGGATTGGAACCGACATAACATATATGACAAGGTTAAGTATTGGTTTGAAGTGATCGGAAAGGAATTACGAAACCCGGCTATATTGCCGGAGAACATCTATAAGATGGATGAGACTGGCATAATGCTAAGTATGCTGAACTCAGTCAAAGTTCTGGTCGGTAAGGACGATACAAATGCTTATAGAGGTGCGCGCGTTAAGCGTACCATGGTAACTGCTGTTGAATGTATTTCCGCGGATGGCAGGAGTCTCAATCCCATGATAATATGGCCCGCCAAAACTCATCAAGCCAACTGGACTACGTATCCTACCCCTGGTTGGGTCTATGCTATTTCGGATACTGGCTTCACTGACTCCTACATCAGCCTGCAATGGCTAAAGCTTGTTTTCGATCCTCAGACTAAGGAACGGGCTAATATGAAACCACGGGTACTAATCTGGGATGGTTTCGGAACGCACGAAGCCCTAGAAATCTTGGAGTTCTGTTTTGAAAACAACATCACCATGTGCCGTATGCCCTCTCATTGCTCGCACAAGCTCCAGCCGTGTGATGTCGGCGTCTTCGGGCCCTTGAAGACAGCGTATCGCGAACAGGTCGAAAGGATGGAGCTGGGTGGGGTAAACACAGTCGGCAAGCAGCACTTCACTTATCTGTATAGCCCAGCAAGGGAAAAGGCGCTTACGAAAAGGAATATCCTTGGAGCCTGGAGAGGAAGCGGGTTGTTCCCGTTCAATCCCAATAGAGTTCTCGCAGAAATACCTAAGCCCCCTACCGATCTAACCATATCGACCGCTGATGAGCCTAGGATGGATCTCCGTTCGGACTACGAAGCACTGCCTACACCCGCAACGCCAGTATCAGGAGAAACCCTGATGTCATTACTTGATATGATCAAACATGCTCCTAACGATGAAGCGAACAGCCAGCACAAAGCGAGGCTCCAACAGAAGGTGGCAAATGCCGCTCAGACATATCTTGCCAAAATCGCACTCCTTTACAATCGAAACCAGTTCTTAACGAAGATCAACAACGAAGGAAAAGCTCGTCGAGCAGCTGATCAAAGGATCATCGGTACAGCGAGGGTGGTGACCTATGAGGACCTTGAGGAGAAGCGAGCAGAACGCGCTGTGACGGATGCTAAGGCAGCTGAGAAAAAAGCCAAAAAGGCGGCCAAAGAAGCCAAGCGTGTTGCGAGTGCTGGATCAAAAGCGGAAGGAGCTGCGACGGGCTTGAAGAAACGCGGTCGGAAACGGAAGAGCGCTTCGCCAGAGCAGGATGGTAGTAATCCAGCGCGAAGGGCAAAAGTCCTACGAACAAGTGAAACACAAGTTGAGGAAATTGAGATTATGCAACAGCCATATAGAGCCCCAGAGGCGAAGATGTACTAGCAAAAGAGCAATGGCAATCAGTTGAGTCTTCATCGTACTTTTACCCTCTTACGTGTGTTATTGCACTCTTTCCTTAGCTTCTCCTAATATCTTATGGTAGCTTTAGCCTTCGCCGTGACCCTATGCGCACCGCTCTAGATGACATGTGCCAGAGCTAAAGGCTGGCTTAGCTACGATTTGGTGAAGCATATAGTCAGTAAAGCACAGATCAAGAAAAACGTGATGACGTTAAAAAGCGCCAAAACGTGATGCTCTAGGCGGACCACCAAAGAGACCGCCGCCCGTTTGGCCAAGGGCAGAGGAGACTACTGAAGGCGCTGAAAAGACGACACTTTCAAAATACTGAACAGCGAAATCGCCACCCTCGCGGATGAGATCCTTAAACACAGACTTTCTTCCCAGCTCTTTTACGTGGGCTTCAGCAACTTCAACTACGGCAGATCGCATGGCATGGTCGCTGTCTAGAGTAGTCGCAAATATCTCTCGAATGCAATCTGGGAAAGAGTCGTCTGTCCACAGGTTCTGTAGCTTTTGTTGGAGCTTTGCTGTGGCAAGCGCTTTCAAGTCTTCCAAGAAGAACATGTTAGCGAGGACGTATACACGAGGCTCTTTTAGCAGCGCGGGGTCATCTGGCAGCCGTTAGAAAATCGAGCGCATAGGTCTGACTTTCACCATACCCTCGAAGGCATGCGACAGATCATCAGAGTAGTCACCAGTGTACAGGTATTCAAACACCCTCCAGTAGGCGGCTCCACTATCACTATCGAATGTGAGTACTCCTGAACTTCCCTCAATGAACGCGTCCTGGAATGTCTTCTCGAAGTATTCGCTTTGCGTGCAGATAACGGATTTGTGAACAGGTAGTTTTTTACCGTGGATAACGACCGTGGCATCGGAGTATTTCGTGTCATTAAACATCCTGTGAAAGTTAGGTAAAGTTGTGCAAGTCTGAAGGGAAGATACCTAGCGACGTCTCGCATGAACTTGACCGAACGTGCTTCCATTATAGCGACAAGCGATATGGTAGACGATTGCGCTACCGGTACAGCTGCTGACTGGCTCGGTTGGTAATTGAGAGCTGGCTGTTGTTGAATAGCACGCGCTATTCTGGTTATCCTTTCCTCGTCCTCACGCCGGTTCCTGGCTTTATCTCTCTGGGATTGCGCCCGTCGGCGCCTGGCTTCTTCCTCCTCTCTTTCTACCTCTTCTTCCTCTCGACGATTCCTGGCCTTGTCTCTCTGCGACTGTGCTCTTCGACGTTTGAGTTCGGCTTTGTCTGGCATTCAGAAGATCAGGCAGGCTAATTGACAGTCGCGTGCAAGAACGCGGTCGCAACGCAGGGCTTTCAGCTACGGCTGGTCGGCCGATCAGCTAACAAACGGGCAGAAGAACTTTGGGAATAGAGCAATGGACTAGAGGCTTTGCAGCCTTAACAATCGTGTCGTAGGTAAGGTGGTATCGTAGAATAAGCGCGTTAGTCCTTTGCAGCCGAAGCAGGATGGCTTGACCCATCAGCCACAGTTATGTTATTGGCTCTCTGCCTGTGTGGCGCTGTTGCTGAGTCAACCAAAAGCAGCCAAGGTTCATTCGATCCGTCCGATTGCGCGAGAGCGACGGCTTCCAACCAATTTCACGATGCAGCACAACGTAAAGCTATGCCCATATCGCAAGCAGCTTTAATGAAGCATCAGAACGTCACGCCACCCCCAAGATTCACAGATGACCCGTTGACGCCGCCATCGACCGCGAAGAAGCCATTTGCAGAGGCGCATCGTGTTATCGCTCTTTTCAAACAAATCCACGCAGGAACTGACGCTGAGCGAGACGCGCGGACGGAGTTTCAGCTTGCAGACGGAGAGTACGATCAGATAGAGAGCACGCTTCAACAAGACGATGTGCTTTCGGGATACGTGGACGAGAAGATACGGTGAGTAGACGGCAGAGACGGCAGAGGTTATATCTAACAGAGTTTCCGCCAGGTATGACTACGACGAAGACAAACGCAAATTAGTTGTTCGCATGCGCAAAAAGTGCATCCTGCCCGATCGACCCATATACGTCTCGGCGCTAGCATTTCGTCTAAATCGAAGTACGAGCCAGACGCGTCGTTCAGGCATAAACACGCACAACACCCAGGTGCCATAGTTGAAGTCGCGTACTCGCAGAAGAAGCCGTGTTTAGGTCGGCTAGCTGAAAATTACATATTAGACTCGGATGCCAGCATACGGGCTGTTGTATGCGTACACATTGAGTATGGCAACAAGGAGTCGCGTAAAGCAACGTTGTCTGTCTGGCGACCCGAGTTGGTCACTACTGATGACGAACTTGTATTACAAGCTGTAGAAGGGGTCGCAGATGTGGTAAGTCTAATCCTCTTAACAATATTCGCAAGTTTCTGACGTTCCTAAAGGCTTTCCGTGATGAAGAAGGAAATCCCGTTGATTATCCCGGCCTACAGCTCCGCCTCAGCGAATTCGCCTACGAAGGACTCGCCCAGAAGGAGATGGGTGACGAAGACACATTTGTCCGCATTTCTGGAACGAAACTCTGCGAATACCTTAATGCGGCAGATAGCAAAGAAGAGCAAGCACTAGGCAAGCATGTCTTTGCTAAGGAGGTCAAGAAGCGAAAACGGTCGGCAACACCTCCAGAAGAGATTAGAGCAGGAGATGAGGCAATATACGCTAGGGAAGAGGAGAGAGCAGCGAAGCGCGCAGATCGTGACATGGACTATCAAGATAGATCATCAACTAAGAGCTATTCAGACTAGAAGAAAGCAAGTCCCTTCACAGCAATGTACGAGTAAAACTGTGACTATGTTGTCTGCCTCTCCTGTATCTCCCGGCGCAGTGATGCCCGATGCATCTCCATTTGCTTCATCGTGCCTTTACCCTTTATCACCTTTCCAGTTTCATCTCTAAACCCATACTCCCACACGTGCTCGTCTGGATCATCTCGGGGACGAAAATCTGGGGCCGTTCGACGCGGTAAATGAGGATCGGTCGTATACCGCCACTCTTGCTCGATTATGCGGCGCACAGCTGGTGTAGTTGCTGTCCCGTGTGAACCTCCTTCCTGCAGATGGAGGAGGAAGTTGCTTCGAAGGAGCCAGGACTTGCCGTAGTCGGGACACGAGAGGAGCTTACAGGGATAGGCCCATACGTGTCCGGGAGGAAGGTCGGCATGGGAATCGTCTACCTCATCATCGAATTCAGAGGGAACAGAAGGGCTGGGGAATGAGGTTGTCATGCTTCGTTCGCTAGCGTGTCGTATTTAGCGGTGAGGACGGTAGTCTGCTCAACCTAACGTTAACTTCCGAGGTGGAGTTAAATGACTTTGAGTGGGGAAATTCGGACAATCACTGAATGACTATTCTAGGATGGCTTCTAGCCACAGGCTAGGCAGATGAGCAGTGTGGCTTAGATTACAAGTAAAGTATTACGTGAGACGTGCTAGCGATGCTTTGAGACGGCCAGACTCGCTCGCTTAACGAGAAGGTACCGACAAGGGTAGCGACACTGCATGAATCATCCCAGTATCGCCGCCATAGGGCTGAAGTTGACTTACGAGCGTGGCAGTAAGGCTAGAGGGGTTGAGATTACAATATTATAACTATTAGAAGCGATGAAAGATTAGTAGTAGAGCTGGAGGAGAGATGCTCTGCCGTGCTATGCGGCAAAGCACTGCTCAAATCAGGCGCGGAGGCGACGACAGCATTGGTAATTTTCCAGTGACGACTGTTAAGAGGGCAAGGAAGATCTGTCACGTTTCACTCACGTACTGTTACACAGTTACAGGGACGTAGAAAGGGTTTCTTCTACATATTAGTCTAAGTACCTATAATTTTTCTCTTAAGAGAGTGGTTCTCGCTACGTAGTGGGGGATATTAGTCCTGTGACCCTCAAACTCGAAGATGTGCTATCTTTCGTAACTTGGCCAGCGCAAACAGCTGAGATGTGAATGCTTCTTGCCAAAAGAACCTCCGGTTGCAACCTCAAGACTACTGTAACGTTTGACTTGGAACGGGGCAGTATGTACAAGACTGGCTTATCTATCAATGCACCATGTACATACTCTCATGCAATCGCACTGGAACCTCTTAGATACTAGAAAAGAGCACATTGTTCTGATTTCGCGCTTGCTCCATTGCTCGTGGACGATCGGCGTTGGTGAGGCTATCGCGTGTTTTGAGGACGGGTGTTGGATTCTTGTTCTGGTGTTCCTTGGCTCGCCCAGCGCCCTGACTGGCACGCGTTCACGCATAGGCTATTGTGCACAGGCGCGCCCACAATCGCTACTTGCCAACACTACTATAGTTAAGGTTTGTATTTGGAGTGATTTCTATGTCACCAAATCCGAGGAACCGAAGGCTACTCATGATCACAAGTCATCCAACACCCTACAACTACTTACGAGCTGTTCATTGCTAGCTTCCACAATGCATTGCTTCTCTATTCCGCTGTTCGTGGGCACATCCCCCGCCCTCTTCAGCTCCATCGTTGTTTCGAACACAAGATAAGCAAATCCCAACAACTCTCATCTGTGCTTCGTCCGCCTTCTTGGACAGCAAGTCGAGACCTGTTGCCAGTGGGCAGCAGCTGTCTGCTTCACAAGTGTGTCTCGCGTCCCTTTTAGCGCGAGCAAACCTCAGT
>QPFE01000126.1:0-14684 GCA_003574525.1 Alternaria sp. MG1 | reverse complement strand
GTCTAGATCTTTCAGATCGGCAAATGTCACCTCCTGCCCCTCCTTCCAAGTGTGCGACAGGATCGCGTATGGGGGAATCTTGTCTCCGATCAGGTCCTCAGTCCACCCAAGTCTCCCATCGCCTATTGTGTGTAGCAATCGCATCGGGCTGTGTGTTTGTCCGTATGCGCGAGTGGTGGGAGGAAGTCTTGGGCCTTGAAGCAGGCTGATGGAATCGACGGCGCACGGCGGCTCGCTCGCGTATGGCGTGGAGATCGTAGTTGTCAGGGCGGTTTCGAGTGCTTAGTGACGGTTTGCCAAGGTAGAGGTGAGCAAGACTGCCCTCGTTGTTGTTGGAGTCAGGCTGCATCTCCAGCACCCAGGACAGGAGGCGCAGCCCGCCTGCGCTGTGACGTGAGGCTGGCTGGACAAGGCTGACAACGCATGATCGCGCGACAGCCACCGTGCTGCAATCCGAGAAGCAGTTCTTGCTTGTGAACGCGACCCAACAGTGCAGAAAGCGCGAATTATGAACCGTCGGTTACGGTGAGAGGATGTTAAGATGTATGTGCAGCGCATGCTACTTCGTGCAAGGACACGCTGGCCACAGGGAATCTGCGCCGCTAACTATCGTCGGGCTCAGAACGCAGCGCAACGACGATAGCGTCAACAATCCAGAACATCTTAAGCAACGCGTTTGTCTAACGCCAGCAAGCAACTCTAACGCGGACAACGAAATACTATAGATGTGCATTATGCTAAAAGCCATGTTTACGCAACCTTCGCTTACCCGATCGTAACCTCAAACTAAAGCAGAGGCCAGGGCACCCTCATGCACATCCGCCACGCCTATTCTCAGACGCATACGCAAAAAGCATAGCGCTGTATTGTTTACGATAAGTTACAGCCGGCGATGAGAACGCTAATGCAGGCTCATGCATGCGAAGCGATGTCAGCGTATCCCGCTAGCTCGGGCTCGTTTCCTGAGATCTCCTGCTTCGCGCTACGGGGCTGCCGGCATGCTCGCTCTCACATCAGAACAATCTCACGAGCGTGGGAAGTCGACCTTTATACGTCGCGCTTTCCGCATAACCCACCGAGCGCTTGAGTAGTCCACGAAGTCACTGATAGACAGGGGAGTATCGCTAACGACTTGATTGACGACGGTAACGAAACAATTAATAGCACGGCTAATGTAGGAGCGATTTATGTCGGATACTAATGTGCTTAAAGAACAACGGCCTTACAACTACAGTAGACTGATAGCAGCTTTACAAGCCCGCAGATGGGAGGCGCCGAAGCTCCGAATCGCCAACCTGTCTCGCGACATAGTGTGTCTCCTCACTCAGGGACGCACCTTACTGTAGTAATTAGGTGCTTCAAGGTTGACTGGTTGATGAGTTACGTATACTTGGTGTTCACGTGAGCACTAACTACGCACGGACCTTACAACCCCTGATATGCTGCCTTTCAAATACTTGCTACCGTAATGCCGTGCTATGCTTCAAGCTTCAACGACAAAATGGAAGATACGGTTCGAATCAGTGAAGCCCGGTTTCGGGACACTTACGTGGCTGGCTTCAAAACATGGACTCGACTGTATGCTGCCGCCATCAATACTCGTGGGCTTCCTGTTTCCTGCTTCTTTACACAAGACACATTCCTTCTACAGCCGACGTTTCCGTGTAATCTCAGCCTAGAAGAGCACCATGGTCAACTCGTCGCCTCTGGATATTCGGACTGGGGCTCGTCGCCAGTACAATGTGCTCACGATATTCATCCTTTCCGGCGGCTGGTACAGTTGGACGTCACGATAAAGAATCCGGTTTCGATATCGATATCGGAGTCTACAAAGAATACCTGTTATTCTTCTTCGTGGTTCGATTCTCATAGCGACTACCTTGCCATCCTCATGTTAGCGTGGACATACATCTTATCAGCTCGCTGGGCAGAGATCATGCCAGCGCCTTGCTCTCTTGCCTACACCGACAGCCTGGCAAGACACCATAACGCGACAGAAGAGTTAGGAAACTGTCAGAATTCCCTGTTTGTAGACATCGGTCCTGCAAAACCGGATGAAGCTCGATGGTGGGCTGCCATTTTGGCACCAGGCCAGGGTTGGCAGGCAACTATGCGATCCTCCTTAGCATCACCATGGTCGATCCGCGTCGAGTCCAGCTCCGAGTTCGTAATATCCCCAGAGACGGTCGTTACAGCTTCGCAGGGTTCTGCCTCGACATTCTTGGAAGCCTGCAGCTTTCTAAACAAGTTTTGCACACGTCACAATATTGTCGATCAGAGTCATGCCGCATTAGCTGCTGTTCTGCTGTTCCCGTACATGGCAGGCGAAACACTGCATGTACTGTCTCCCGGTTTGAAGAAACACAAAAAACCACTCAATGATCCTCTAAACAATCACAAAAGTCACTCACAGCCTCACAAGATATGTGAGGGGCAACTTATCGACAGACTTCTCACGCTGAGCTGTAACATCAGGGGCATACGTCCTCTGCTTCTCAGCGTTTTTTTCGAACCCAGTATAGAATGTAACGCTGTAACACCTTGGTTACAAGGAACTCTAGCTGCTATTGAATCGGTAACTGAAAACAATCCGTCGATGCTTGGGCGCATGTGTATGGAGAGAACACCCGAGCTTGCGTGCATCTGGCTAGGGAGTACCATTGTTGGTTTGCAAAAGAAGCTTCTGCAGGACGCCAAGTATGGACAGATACCGTTGGATCTTCACTCAGCTGTGTGGTCAGGGACAGTCCAGTCGTTCATACAGCAGCCTGTATCCAGGCCTCTTGTGGTTGATGGGTATGTGAAGCGTGCAGACGAGTGTCGCTTGCTTTTCCTCTGCCAGTCCAACGGCCACACTCGAGTTCCGATCTGTCAATGGAAACCGTTTGGCGAAACTCCCAAGGACGACGTCGATCTCGAAGTACGACTCCATGAACATTGCGAAGGCCACGAGCTTCAATACCGAGGATTCGCCTGGGAGTGCGCTGACAGTGATCTTGTGATTCATTCACCACAACACTGTGTTTCTCAATGTCACAGTCAGTTGGGAACACAAGAATTGCAACACGCATTTCCCGTTGTGTGGAAAGCATTGGATCGTACCAAAGAAGCCATCTCAGAAAATGCGACCCGTAACGTCATCAGCTGGTTGCGGTCTGATGGGCACGCCCCACATGAAAAAGAGATGTTCGAGCACGAATGGTTTACAATGTGTGATTCGGATGAAGAGGAAGAACCCATGGTGGAAACTCAATCCATGAATGGGTTCGAACATTCTCCGCATGTTGAGGAGTGGCTATTCAACTCATAATAGTAGAACAAAGACGTGTGATTAACATTAGTGGAACACGTTGTTTTACGGAATAATTACATCCATGTATGCCACCAAGAAAACACAGCTAACAGACAATACCCCAATAGCATCACCAGTTGTAGAATTTGCCAGCTACGAGAGCATGGTCGAGAACAGTGGCTGCCAAAGACTGTTGTAGTCGTTGTGGATTCAGGTCTGCCTCTATGCAGATAACGTGGTGCCTCTAGTTCCGTCGTTGTGCGTGCTGATCGAGCTGATTGAAATGCTACAGCTATAATGAGCCCGAATTGGTCAAGCACATAACCAGCTGGTAGATCTGATTCGACAATTGGCTCGTACTTGAGTGTGCATGCTCTGCAGCCTCTCCTTTCAAAAGTGGTCTTGTCTTCCAAGCTATAATATGCTCCGGATCGAGTAGGTAAATTGGATTCGTGGTTGTTCTCAGAAAACGCCCTTCGTCAATTCTTTTCACCAACAGCTGATTTAGCTTGACCCGGGCCTCCTCCCAGACAGGGTTCTGAGAAACAGCAGTTGCCAGCACATTGTAGTACTTGAAATCTATTGACCAACACTTAGCTGCCCTAACGAGCGGTGCAAGACACGACTTACTGATCCTGATTTTCGATCGTGCCATGTTGAAACAATTCTCCCATTGCTTCGCATTGAAGGCAGCATCCAGTTGCGGCTTCTCGCTATCTCTATATTGGTAACACTCCTCCATCATAACTTCCTTCAGTTTGATGAAAAGCCAGCCAGATTGTCTTTGCTGGGAATGCATCTAACCCCGCGTGGCTATGAACGCTTGGAATTTGTCATCTTGAGATGACATAGAACGTAGGGAAGCACGAAGCGCCCAGATATTTGGCGAAGCAGGGTTGAAATCGAATGCATCGGTACTTCGGAGACTCAGCTTTAAATAAGTATAGCATCATCAAGCTTACCTATGCGTTATTCGTTCCATCTTGTGCAAAGCCCAAGGCAGGAGGATAAACTACGATACCCCAGAGCGGCTTATGTACTTGCAGATTGGTGCTCCTGATTCTCCGTCTACAATACTCGCACCCAACCGTGCGACAGGTACAGTAAGGGCCTCTCCTGGTTCCAATTTGCGTCGGGTGCTGCCGGCACCGGTAGTGCTGCGCACGTGCCTCGGCCTTATCTTATCGTGGCGCTGTGAACGCGACAGCTGGCTAGCCTTCCTGCCCTCACATCACTACTTGAACACACGACACTACATTGAGCGTACGTTGCTTCGATATCATTTTGCGCGCGCGCGCGTCACAAGTGGGTGTACAAGCGACAAGCATATAACCCCCGAAGTTCCCCGTTGGCTTCCTCGACGCGTTTGATGAGCCTTCCACGGAAGCGCGCCATATCCACACACGAGCATGATCAACTTGACTTTGTACCTCGGCGACAGCGAAAAATGTGGAGAAACTGGATGATGCGAATCACATCTCATACGAACCGAGTACGTCGCAATCGAGACAGTAACCCCACCAATATTTGAGAATGCAAATACTACCGACTTAGCCTTTCATCCTCCAGAGCTTCTAGGTGTGTATGATTCTCCGCCTTCTCTGTATCATGCTTACGAATCTCTGCCAGCGCATCATATCGACCTTCTTCTACGACAGCGGCACAAACTCCGCTGAGACATCGTATACGATACGGGCTACAATCAAGACGACCGTCCTCAGTCTGCACGACTGCGGAGATAACAGTCGAGATGAAGTGTATGGCTTAAGAGGATATCGTCCATCAGTCGCTCGATGACAGCCTGCTAACATAATTACACTGCTTAGTGACGACTCCCGAGCTAGCTCGTCGCGAACCTACTCGCCCTGCAGAACTATCGATTGTAAAGCCGATTATCTGCTCTTGCACCCGCATCGTAACAGTGCAATCGAACGCGCACAATATTTGCGCCAACCTTTACATAAACGTGGTATCGACCCAACGACACGCGATGAATGAGGAATTGTGACGAATATCGCGACTCAGGTCGTAGGGAAGTTGAGTGGCAATTACAGCAGGGGCTGAATTGCCTTTACGCAGAAATCATTTGCGGTTGTTCTGCACAGGCTCTAGTTGCCTTTTGCGCAGCGACACCGCAGACGTTTTTTGCTTTCTCGGATTTGTGTCGTGAGGAACGCGTGGCAGACCGACAGTCACAGAAACTACAAGCGTCGAAACCGCAACCACACGTCAGCGCTGTGATCCGAGCACCGCCCACGCAACCACATTCATATGTTCTACAACTCAAGTCAACTGCAAAGACTTTACTGTGCGCGAGCCCCAATATCATAAGATACACAACGCTAGTCTAGAATTGCTGTGGCTGAGACTGGGAAACACAAAGAGAAGTGTGTGCCTGTGTAGCCCAATGAGGAAGAACTCGTTAACTCAGCGCTACTGCAAACTAGGAGAGTGGTCAGGACAGTGGTATTCTGAGAGTCGAAGTGACGGATAGAGCAAGCCGGTTGCAATGCATGATCGTTGAGGTGATCCACGTAACGCTAGAAAGAGTATTCACAACTCTCTACTAATGTCTAATGTTCTTCGATGCTATCCTTTGTGAAGAGCAATCTCTAGTTGATAGTCATCTGTCTGTACCTAGCCGATCATGCTGCATCGCGGGCATTATTCGCTTTACACTTGGTAAGAAATGGAGTGCCCTTAAGGAGCGCGCTTCAGTTTAATAACTTAATTGCGATCATTGAACGTGAAACAACTTCGAAGGAAATAGACAGCCCCTGCCACCTCGGCATCCATTCTCGATAGCTGACACTGGCCCAGCTCTTATTCGATTCGCTATACCCTGCCATGCATGTTCACATCTTTACTGGCTTGCGGACGGTGTGTGCCATGCTTCACTAGTTGGAACGGACCGACAACTCCATTAATGGTTGAAGGTGTTGTCTCAGAGCATGTGAGAATCCAGCTAGTCTGATCAATGTCACCTAATTATATATAAAATACTGTCCTTCATTCCTTACAGTACATTATTATTTTCTCTCCCATCTTGCAATCAGTGCATTCAACAGAAGCCAAGGAGTGATGAGTTCTCAAGATACCATTCCGGACGATACGTTATATAAGGTTTATAAATAGACTGCATAATTGGCGACTGTTATTGACGATCGTAGGAGTATCGACATGATACTGTTCATCAGTCTTCCGTTCCAGAAGGTCCAACGATTACAGACAAGTCTTTTTGTGGTAAAAAGGAAATTGAACAGATCGATGAGTCTGCTTCCTGCAAGACTAAAGAGGCAGAGCCACGCAAAGCTAGTAAGATCTTCTTCCCTGCGCTTCTACTAGTACTGAGAAATCGTGTAGCGCGCCAGTCTGAGCAGGATGATGCCGGAATAAAACGTCTTTGGGACGAACTGAATGACTTGAGAGAGCAGAAGAAACAACTCTCAATCCAGGAAGACAATTTGTTGTCGCGTCTACACGAAGCACTTGGGTATATGGGCAAAACTAGTCAATCGAGTCCGCCCAAGAGCCACAAAATCCTGAGATGGGCGAACAGCGTCGATAACCGTGATTCTGATGAGGATATACGTCGCTCTAACAAAAGGGCTCGTAACAATTCATAAGCTTAGAACATAAGAACGTAGTTAATCATGTAATGTGAGATTGTGTGCGGATGATGCACATTTCCAGATGAGGACACTGATGATACTCGTGCACAACCGTCCCGGGAATGACGTTGGTTCTATGGATACTAGAAACGAGATGCAATTCAGCTTGACTGCATGACTTCAGAAGACTTACCGATCCTCAGGCACTGGAATCATGCAGTTTGCTAGACTAAATTTAATTACTCGCTGAATCTGTTCTCTGTGCTCCCAAATCTCTATATGAAGTATCTCCTGCCTCGGACATGTCTGGTGATAAGTTCAGGGAACTGTATGCCCAGCTATCTTCTGACCCAGCCCTATTTTCACATAAAATACCTCCTTCCAGATAGCCACCCATGTAAAAAGAGTTTTGTAGATAACCTAGCGGTGGCAAGGAACATCTGTCCAACGAGTCACAGTTAATATGCGACGCTCTTGATGGCTGCGTGTGGTCTGAGACGAAGCCTTGAGTGAGGGCCGACGAGCAATGGCAGGGTTCTGGGGTGTTGTCCAAAGCGGGCGGCGTGCAGAATCCAGTATCTGCTAGAGCCGCTATTTTTGCTTGGTTCGGATACTGAGCTATGAAAAAGGTCAGGGATATTCCGTTCTGAAAGATAAAATCCACTGTGAAATCGTACCATGTTCTAACGCTTCTAAGGCCGCTAATGCGTCTCGCAATCGTTCCTGTAGGGAAATATTCTCTTGCTCAAGCTTTGTGTTCTGAATCTGTCAATAGGAAAATCTACCGTTGGGGATTTGGTTTCCAACCTGGCGCTGAAGGACATCGATTTGATCTTTCACTCTCTGGCGCGACTTTCGCTGACTTTCTCGATTTTTCTTCCTTTTCTGTGCGAGTTGGCTGGCAGTGAGCTTCATAATACTCTACAGGCCTACTTCGGACGACAATATTCTTCACTGGATAACTGCTAGGTAGGATCGAGTCGATACGATAGAGAGCGGTGGGAGACCCAAATGACAAGTGGCGGAGAAACCAGCGAGATAAAGGCACTTAGCGTCCAAAGACACGCAACAAAAAGAGGATCTTAGCAGAAAATGATGGGTAAGACCGACGCGGAAAGGCGGTCCGTCTAAGAGTTTACCAACTTGATCGTGCTTATGCGCTGTAATCATGTGCTACAGCATCCAGAGCATTAGAAAATGATTTCTGAAAGTAATTACCGCTTTGACGTTACCTCCGCGCGTATTGCGGTCGCCCACGACTAATGTTTTGTTGGAGGCCGTAGGAAATGTTGCTGTTCAGGCAATAACCTCTGTTAATGCACCAGAATGTAAGAGGGCCGTAGCTGCGGTTTGAAAAACGATGTGAAAGCAGAATTGTCGGGCAAAGGAGTGTCGCCTTGGTTTGCGTGAGGGACCTCTGCTACATAACCAATGCAGGATGTATCTGAGATGTCTCTTAAGCGTGCTGTGACACGTGCTGGCTACAGCCTCCCATAGCTTCACTATATCGTTTCGAAGTGCTTACGTTTGGAGATATCCATAGCTTCCTCAATCTAGACCAAAATCTCTATAGCACACTCTACTGATCTCTCCGTCGCTACAAGCTTCTGCTCTATAGACCTTCAGCTTTAACATACTCATGCGAAGAGAAAAGCCAAATGGTATGGCTAAAGATAACGGCTAAGACTTTGAGGACAAGTGCCAGTGTCGGGTTTACACCATGAAGAGGGTAATATGAGCGTGGTTTCAGTCTCACTAATGTCCTTACCCCTCACAATGTCGGTACCTATGGACATCACAAGTTCTTCAAGCTATATCCTATTAGTACGCAAGTCCGGGTGCTGCAGACGTATGTGGGTCTCCTGGTAAACTTGGATGCAACTGTTCGGCATTAAACTCATTGTTTCACTCGCTCCGCTCCATCTCCACTAGGGGGAACGGGTTTACGGTGGTGCATATCCGACAGGCCCTGTTTGGAGCGAAGGATGGAGCAGTTGAAAAAGGCGGTACCCCCTCATTTTTCGTACTGCACTGATCCACCCCAAGATGACACTTTCCATACTTGTCGCCCTTGCAGTCTGTTTCTCAGTCGGACTTATCCTGACCAGTGTGCTCACATACCTTGAGGTCAGAGGCCTTGGAACTAGCCGCTACAGCCACGAGTACGACTACCGATGGGAAAAGGTTGCGGAAATTATCGTTGATATCATTTCGATAAGCCTGGGAATCGGTGGCATCGTTGCAATCGCGACTGTACCCTATTCTGGGAAAGAGATATACTACTGGCTCGATGGATTTCTGATGTGTAACCTCCAAATTCTCAACAGCCACAACGTTAGACAATCTGCTTGCGTGGATTTCTGTTCTTCTGCTAACAGAATTCTAGCTCACTCTATTGTTGCGAAACTTCCTTTCTCCTCCATGGGCTATATGGGCTGTGCATCTGATGGCGTCAACAACTATACTCGAAATTGTTTCCGCAGTTAAGTAAGTTAACTACATCTTCGGTTGAAGTCATCTAATTGTAAGCAGAGGCAAAACGGTGTTATCTGCGTATGAGTCGGCATTGCTTGCTCGTTTCGCTGCCGCATCACTTGTGTCTCTCGTACTCTCGCTGAAGCAACTGAACGTCCATAACAACTCAGGATCTGAGCAGCGAATCGAGAACTATGTGCGCCTCCTGCATACTCTTGTCTTATCGAACGCAGTTGCTTCGTTGATTCAATTGTCTGGCGCAATCATTGTCTCTGGTCTCTCACTTGCAGGCAGAGACACTTCGGCGGAGCTCCGGCGAGGCGTGTTCATTGTAAGTTTTCGCCTACGTTCATCACAGAAACTAATCTATACTAGGCCTGCACCGCTACACAGTTGCTGTGTCATCTCTCCTTTTACATCAATCGGATCTGGCGTGGACTCATCGTACCGACAAGTGATTAGACAAGGAGACTGGACTATCTTTTCTCCCATGGACTGATAAGAAACCGTACCTGCCGAATGGCAGAATGATAGACACGAAAGTGTAGGGCACATCAAGCACAGCGGAGCCCTCCTGCTTAGTGCACTAAGCTAGAGTGCTCTAACAGAAGTACCGCTAAGAATGAAACCAAAACTGTGGGAAGGTTCTGTAGATGGATTATCCTGGGCTTGAAAGTGAAGGTATTGCGCATACCTGAGATTAATCGACACCACTAAGTCGCATTCCATCATATCAACAATACAATCAACGACTACGTATTCGTGATGAGATTTTTGCTGCCATGCTCTCGAGGCTGTAAGCGTCGTCAAGAATCCTAGTGTATGACAAAAGTTGTAGATGTGTCACAAGATTAGAGATTACCCGAGACGAAGCCAGTAGGTTTCGCTATAACAGAGCGGGGATCGCAACCTCAGCGGACATCCTTGTGTCAAGATACAAAACAAGTTACACGTTGACTTACTGCAGGAGAAGAGATTAGGTAGACCTTCGAGCCCTTGTAACCTAAAAATCTGAACTATCGCACCTCGTTGTCCCTTTATCAAGGGAAAGACTGAGCGCTCATATGCAAGTCCCCTTGCCGTTATCGTGTCCCAAACGCTCGATACTATTCAAGAGTGTCAGCATGGTGTTTTTTCTAGATTGCTTCAAGAAAAGCTAACCCTAGGATATTTCTGGTGTGTAGAAGGGTTTGAAGGGCAGGAAATGCTCGAATGCGTTAATCGTATGGACTAGTGATGACTAGGACTACTTTACGATCGATCACCCTGAGGTCCGGCGCAAGAAAGCAAATGCAATCATAGATATACTTGGTGCTGTCTAGGTTCGAAAAACCGTACTAGCCTCACTACAGTAGCCTCTCTTCCGCAACGTGTGGTAGCGCAGTCTTATTGCACCAAGCGACCGACCAGGGAAGCGTTTACACACCTCTTCCCAATCCATACCCTGTTTATCCTTCAACGAGAGTAGAAGTACTTCCTCCGACTCTAGCCACAACTTGCGTATTCGTTGGCTGTATCTTTCTGTAAATTCCTCCTCCTGTTCGTTCTCATCGTCGCAATCGTGGTCGTTGTCGTCGTTGTCTGAGTGGTCCATTTCATAAGTAGCAGCATCATTATGAGAACCATTAATCCACTCTGCATTCGGGCTTCTCCGATTGCAAAGGTCTAGAGCGCTACTATTACACCGATATCCTAGCAGCACCCATGAATCTGGCGACATTTGAGTCATGCGGATGACTTTTCCTTGTTCGCCAAGGACCTTGCGACTTAGAGCTACCACGTCGAGGTAACTATCCGATTTATGAGGACGTAACATCGCCGTCACGACTGAAGAGTCATTTGGAATAGTGCAGAGCGTTAGGTCGGTTATTTGACAAGATATGCTAAGGTCGCATCCATAGTCGGTATTGGTTCCATGATCAGCCGTTGTGCCTGGTGTATCTGATCCTAGGGAGCAATTTCGAGGCCGTTGGTCGGTATTGCGTCCTCCCGGTACCGGCTTTCTTTGTGGTTGGCTCAACTTTACTCGCTGCGATGCCCTCGCAGGTATTGTGTTGTGGTTCAATGGTCTAAGAGGAGTGTTTGATGGCTTGCGTACCATCGCGGGTGTCCAACTAGTATGCCTACGCCGTTGTGATCTCGATGGACGGATAATGCTTGACTCGTCATAGCTGTGTTCATCTTCGAAGGTTTCCCCGACTTCGCTTCCGCTGCCTTGTCTACTTATCACACGCGTGTTGGATTCTCCACGAACGTCTTGTTCAAATAGAATTTCTTGGAAAGGAGTGATGGAACTTCTTATCTGTGACTGCCCCTCGACTGCTCCCTGAACATAAGCGCCGTCGCTATCTTCTACATCGTGGTGGTTGGTTGAAGACAGGGCTAGGCTTATGGTACCATGTTCTCTGTCATCGGCACCTGGAGAGCTAACAATAGGATCATCGCTGGTACTGAGACAAGAAGCTTGGTGACTAGGATCCAGCAGCGGCGGTGTCTTAGGCGTATACGTTGATTCGGTTATGGAGCTCTGTGCCTGTCGCCCAGCCATCCTTCGCCGCTTCGCTGAATGGAGATTCTCAGGCTCTGGATGCGATACAATATCCGGCACTGCTTCCAGAATAGTCGTTGCCGCGTCAGCGATCGAAGATCGATGCGAACGTTTTCGCGGCGGAGGAGGACCTTTTACCACACTAGCGACGCCGAAAAACGTTTCGCTCTCCACTGGTGGTCCAACTTTGACGGTTTCAGCACAGTTCCATGTATCGATGGGGTCATTTTACTCACCATGATAAGTACTTTCAACATCCTTTGCGGAGAAAGCGTACCTTACGGCTGCATTAAGATCATCGCGCTGTTCAGCAAGATCCCCTTCATTGGCAGTAGTCAGATAGCAGCTCTTATCCTGATAATCCGAGGTCCCGCTGCTACGCTGTAATGCTGTAGCCCTGTGGCGATCTCTAATCGCGTCATTCTCCCCAACTGAACAACAGTCTATCCGAAATCAGTGGAGTCACCACCGCAGTCTACTGAAGTACTTACCTGAAGTGCTTTCATTGAATGAATCGTTCAAGGTCAAATACAATGTTTCGCGGCTTTTCTCTCCCTCATCACACAGTTCATGGGGAAACTGGTGATCACTATCGCTAGTTGCGAATTCAAGAGTGCTTGTTTCGTGGTCTGCTCCAAACAGATCGTACATCTCTGAGTTTATGTCCTCATTGTGTTCGAGACAGTCTGTCGTCTGAACCCGTGATATCTGTTGAGGAACAGTGGAAAAGTCACTTTCCCTTCCTGGATACGACTCAGTCTGGAATAGCTCGCTTATATGATTGGGGAGTGAGCGTTACCTTGATAAAGTGATCCCGAAGATTGACTTGCTACCTCTCCACAATCTCTGTGAAGAGTATGTTTTGTCGCCTTAGCCTTGGGCTTCGATTGAGTGCGTTCGAGCGACGTAGGTTCAAAATGTTTGAACTTATATGAAATGGGCTGAGCAACCGAAGTAAAAGTAGCCATTGTGAGATTTGACAGGATCTGATGGACTCGAACTGATAAGAGAGCGTCTTATTGAAGACTTTAAATAGGAAACCACTTATTTCGCTGGCGGCGTCTTCAGGGGAGAGAATATCTAGATTATGGCGCTAAATCGATTGTATTATGTCATCTTCGGTGTCTCCGAAGCCATCATCGTTATCTAACTTTACCTGACTCTTGAATCGACTGTTACTGCAGAGGCTTCTAATGGTATGCATGGCTCTCTGAACGGGCCCAGTTCTGGAAGAGCCAACTACACCAAAGGGGGTAGCCATGATGTCTATTCGACCGAAGAAGCGTGAGGAACAACGTCAGGACACCAGAACCAAGACACGAGGATGAAAGACATTCACCGGAGAGGCTCCACCCTTGGTACCAAATGTGGTGGAGAAGGCTCTGCTCATTCGGCACAGCTCATGGAGTCCAATGCTGACGCTGAGCTACTGATTGCAAGCTAAAGGCAAGCGTATATGCAAACAGCCTCCGCTGGCCACATTGTAGCGTCACAACCAAGACGAATAGTGCTCGACCGCGTCACCGTCAACGCGTCCAGCTCCAGGAGAGCACGGTTAGGTGAGCTCACATTGGCCAGCGTACGTTGCAGAAGGACCGAAGGTTGGAGGAGGTGATACTACGTGGCCAGAGCTGAGACATGAGCACCGTTGACTGGAAACTGTATCCGGCCGAAGCAGAATGTAAGCGAGGTGCAGTCCATCTCTGCATTCCCACGCCAGTGGCAATGCCGAGCCGCGAGCTAGTTGTCTCCTGATCTCCGTCTGTTACGTTGCACTGCAACCCTGCGATACTGCAGGCAATGCAGACCCGCTATTAATGTTGGAGGATCGTAAAGCCCCGAGTACGGAACTAGTGCCTCATGTGAGTGAGGTATCGCGTCCGAGAGAAAAGCCTGTTTTGGCATGTCGTGTCCTGATCAGGCAAATTGGAGGATGTTTTCACCAGAAGGAGCAAGATGCGAAGTGACTGAAGCTGAGACTACGGCATAAGACATCATGCAGTGAACAGTGCGTTGCAGAGACAACAATGGTCCGGTGATTCCGACGAGAAGCAAGGGGCAAATGGGCCGATTAGTCGAAAATGTGAGGCGCTGGACTGGGCGACAGACGAACATTCCTCTTTACCTCGCGGATGTGCTTCAGGTGGGGCCAGCGTGCAAGTTGGTACTAACGCCTAGACGCAAGCAGTAGGAGAGGTATCGTACTTGTGAATTCGTTCCTATGGCACTGTGCTGTGCTGCGTATAGAAGTTTAGAAACGTGTGGTCTGAGAGACATCAGTATGTGTGAGTCAGAATGACCAGCTTGTACTAGGATCATATGGATGTAACAAGGACGACTTGTGGAGAGGGATCTGAGCACCGTAGCAACATGGGCTGACTCTCGAAGGCAGGCAGCTGAGTTTGAGAAAATTGCTATATGGAGAATAGTTACGTGAAGTGAAAACAGGGTGATGGCTGGGCGCAATCCAGGGGTTACAGATCAAAGGGACGAGAGTAGAGAGTAACGGGAAACGAGAGAAGGGAAAATAACGGTGGAGGTAGGCCTTTTAAGACAGTGGTCGAAGACAAGTCTCCTGTTTGGGCGTAGCGCGAAAGCTGGACGCGAGGCCCGGATTACCCAAATGGGGTACATATCTTTCCTGATGCAGGCATGCCGTCTGATTGTTTACTTTTATATACTATAGCTTAAGTATTTAGTATTTAGTATATAGTTATTTAATAAAGTAATACTCTATATACTAGTAGTACTAAAGAAA
>QPFE01000029.1:0-15644 GCA_003574525.1 Alternaria sp. MG1 | reverse complement strand
TAAACTTACTAGATAGCTTCTTATTTAGTTAGTAGAGTATATTAATATATTTTATACTTAATAACACTAGGTCTCCTTAGTAGAAAACTTTAAGTTTATATTTATTATTATAGTAGCGGCTCTAGTACTCTTACGCTCTACGCAGCTGTTTCTTAGCTAACGCGCGTGCGCTATACATACGCTGCACCCTATTAATAGCGTCTAGCACCTCCTCTTCTTGCTAGCTATCCTTAGGTAGCACAGAAAGTAATAGGTGTTTCTTATATACTGCGTAGAATAGTGTTAATTTTGTTAATTTATAGATTAAGTTATTATAAGCAAATTAAGTAGTAGAGAGTAATAAAGCCTAGTTATCTTGTACGTCTATAGTAAATATCCTTAGGTACTATTCTATAGTCTAATTCTAGCGTTCTATTTACCTATCTGTTTATAGATAGAAGGCGGTGCTAAGCCTACGCTTTACCTATAGTTAGTAGTAGATCTCTATCTAGAAAGTAGAAGTAAAGATTAACCCTTAGTCTAATACAATACTTTTTTAAATACTATACTGCAAGATAATATAATTAAAATAAGATTTAGTAAATTACTTCGCGTCCTATATTTTTAAAGCAGGTATATAGATCGCTATCTTTAAGAAGTAGTTAACTATTACTAGTACTATATTAAAGACGCAACCTAAGTTGTCCTTTACTAGTAGTAATCTAGTAACAAAATTAAGTAACACCTCTTTAAAGATATCTTCTAGAATTAGCAGTAGTACTAGCTTACTATACTTAATATACCTTAGAGCTTTGCTCCTTTAGCATATTATATAAGTCTATACGTAATCTTAAACATCTTAGCTTAGCGTTAGCTAATAGTATAGCCTACTAATTAGCTTAAGCATTCTACGTGCGCTAAAATAGCCTACTATATATGTGTTATAGTTCTAAAACAAAATCTCCTGCCTAATAGCTAGTTCTTTAGGAATATATATCCTGCTATTGTATTTTAGGACTTAATTCTTATTAACGCGCTATATAAGCGCGTCTCTGTAAGCTTAAGTACGTATTAGTTAATTAGAGCTTACGCTTCTCTCCTATACAAAAGCGTCTTTTTACTAGAGTTAGAGTAGAACTTCTAACAACGTTTCTAACCTAGCTAGTATAAGTTCGCTACTAACTAGTACCCTAGCTAGTAAGCGTAGCACGTATAGTGTGCACCCTATAGCGCTAGCAGTAGAGACCTTTACAGCGCTGTATATACTAGCTACGTGCGTCTTACATGCGCTTACTAAGCTAGGCTTAAGCGTAGATCTTCTTACTCTACTTTGCTCTTCCTTTACTAGAAGCTTATTCTGTAAGGTAGGCAATAACTAAGTTAGTAAGGTATTTTCCTACTTATAATCTACTCTTCTTAAAGAACTATCTACTAAGTTAGAATAACCTAAGCAGTGCTTTATCTTAAAATTAAAAGCACCTAAATAAAGCGCCTATTATACTTAGCGTAGATTTAGTTTTTAGACTGCGTGTATAGAGCGTAAGTTATTATAATCTATTAAAACTTAGATAGTCTATTATGCGCCTTCTAGATAGTATCTCTATTATTTAAAATAATAGATAATCGCTAGTAACTTAAGATTATAAACCTTATAGTTTAGTTCTGCGCTTTATAGCTTACGTAAGATAAACGTAATTAAGTACTATTTATTATCCTTAAACAGCTAAGACAGTATACTAGAAATAGTAAACGTAGAGGCATTTATCTTAAGGCGAATCGCGAGTGCAGCATTAAAATAGCGTAAGATAGGCGTATATATAAAATAGTCTTTTAGCGCCCTAAAAGCTTCTATAGTAATCTTATTCTAGTAGAATATTTAATTTCCCTTAAGAATATTAGTAAAAGGGGCTATTACTACAGCGTAGCGCGTAATAAAGTAGTAATAAAAGTTAGCAAAGCCTAAGAACAATTATAGTTTCTTAATACTAGTTAGAGTTAGCTACTTAAATGTAGTTATAATACGCGTAGAGTCTACGCGTATACTGCGCTTTATAACTATAAACTTTAGAAAGTATACCTCTATTAATGCAAAGGTACACTTTCTTAGATTAATATATAGCTCTACTTCCCTTAAGGATTAAAGTACAGAGCGTATAGCGCGCTAGTATATTGTAATTTCCTTGTTATATAAGTATATAAAGATATTATTAAAGTAAATAACACAAATATAATCTAAATAGGCGCTTAAGGCCTTATTAATATAGGCCTAGAAGCTAGCTAAAGCATTAGTAAAACTAAAGGGCATTACTAAGTATTTAAAATAGCTATATCGCGTTTAGAAAGTAGTTTTCTACTTATCTCCTACCTTAATTCTAATATAGTAGTACGCATCTTTTAGGTTAAGAGTCGTATAGTATTATACGCCTAATAAGCGATCTAGGGTCTCCCTAATTAATAAGAGTAGGCAATAATCTTTAATAGTAATATTATTAAGACCTTAGTAATTAACGTAAAAGTAAAAAGTACTATCTTTTTTAGGTATAAATAATATAAGAGCTCTAGCAAGGCTAGTACTATATTAGATCTAACCTTACTATAGGGCTTCTTTAATATATTCGCAGAGCAGTTAAAGCTTACGTAAAGAGAGAGTGTAGAGCAAACTATAAAGCAGCTCTTTACCTTCTATAATAGGGATTATATAGTCTAAACTTTTATATTATAGTAGGATCTCTACGTTGTAGTTATTAAAGATATCTATATATTCTAATAGTTTATGCAGGATGCAAACCTCCTACGCTACGTGTATATAGTATATACGCGCCTCTAGTTCTAACTCTACGCTGCTTAATAGAAGCGTTCCTAGTAGATAACTATCTAAGTTAATACGCTTAGCTTCCTTAAGTAGTTCTTTTGTTAATACTAAGTATATTTATACTTTAGTGTATCTTTAACGCTAGGTTTAGCGTCTATAGTCTATAGTAATATCTTCTTATTTTAAGAATAGGTTACCTAATAATAAAGAATAACCTTCTTTGTCTACCCTATACATAGTAGCGTTAATCTAGTGTTCTACACTATTATTATTAGTAAAGCGCAGGTTTAGCGCATACGCAGTATATATATCCTATTATTATAGGCTAATCTACTTTAGCCTAGGAAGTTTAGCTTCTTTAAAAAAAGTAAGACCTATCTTTATAGCACTCCTTTAGCTAATTAAACTAATATTAGCTTATAGATTTAAGATTACTCCTAACTTATATTCTAAAGCTATATCTACGCTTACGTAATACATGCGCTTTATACCTAGCAAGATATCTATAGGTATACGCCTTACTAATCCTAGAATTTTAGAGAGGCTTAACCTTTTTCTATATAGTTAATACTAACAAGTAGCTAGTTTAGATTGCTACTTTAGTACTTATTTACATAGTAACCTTTTTTTTAGCATTTATAGTAGGTAATTATATACTTATCTTTTAGTCTACTCTATTAGCTTAGTTAGAAAGTAAAAAGGCTTTGCTTTTATTTCTCCTAAGATGCGACTTAGGGGCGATATTTATACGTAGCAAGTGTTTTTCGCAAATTCTTTTTAAGCGTAGAGGCTAACGCTATTAAGTCTTTATAGGTTACTAGAATTTAGTAATAATTAGTAATTAATTACTAGAGTTTAGGTCTTAGTTTTGTAAATAAGTGTTAAACCCTTTATATCTTAGTATAAGAAGTTAACTAGTCCTTTAAGACTTCTAGGTACGTAGTAAAAAATCTAATAGTCTAGTCTTTTCGCTAGAGAGCTTAGCTATACGCTGTAGCTGCTTTAAGGCTGTAGTTTACAAAATCTATAAGTAAGTTAAGTAGGTACTGCTTATAGTACTCCTAAGTAGAAGTTTGTTTATATACTTTAAAACTACATTTAAAGTACGCGTACTAAAGCTCTTTTAGATTACCTTTAAGGTATTATATTAACTATATTACTCTATTCTTGTCCTCCTTTAGCTCTTTAAGTAGTAAGCAAAAGGCTATTTTATAAAAGCAAATAAACTCCTAATATTTCTAAATATTCTTACCCTAGTACCCTATTAGATCTTTTAGTTTTAGCGTGCGCCTTATATACGCTACGCTAAGTGCTACAGTAACGTTAATTATGCGCCTCTCTTAAGGGTAGGAACCTAACAAGTTATCTAACACGCCTACATTCCTACTCTACTCTAATTCTTCTAGCTAGAGGATTTCCTCCTCTAGTTAGCGCAACTAGTTTTATTATTATAGATTTAGAAGTTTATCTTATTATATCTATACCGCTTAGATACGCTTCTTAATTAATAGAGTTATACTTTACTTACAAGGTATAGGCTTAGCGCTTAGGGTGCGTAATAAGAGGACTTAGTCTAACTCTCTGCTCTAAGAGTAGGTATATTACCCTAATTAAGTAGAAGGAGCTATCTCCTAACTATTAGCTAAGAAGAGAAAGATTATTATGTAAAGTATAACTGTAGGCAATAGTGCTTACTTTACGTTACTAAGGATAGTAGGAGATAGCTTGTGTATTTAGACTATAGGTGTAGATTATAAAAAAAATAATCCTTACTTTGCTCTGTAGAGCGAGGCGCGCCTTATAAGCAGGTTTAGCGCGTACTCTATTCCTTTAAGAGACGTGTGTCTCAAGCCCTTGTTATAGTATAGCTGTAAGATTAAGAGCCTAATCCGCTATTAGATTAACTATATTACTAAGCTTAAATTCCTGCTAGCCTTTAAGGCAGCCTTTAATTAATTATTTACTATAGCTAATATCTACTTAGCTTTCTATAGCGCAGGCCTTGTTTCTCTCTAGCTAGACGCTGTCCTATTAAAGCTAGACGTGCAGCTACGTACGCCTACTTTAGCTGCTCTCGCAGAGGCTCCCTAGGAGGCTTGTACGCTAAGTAACGCACGTAAGCTTAAGGCTTAATTAACGTTAATATATAATTACGTATAAAAGCACAAGAGCTTATTACTAGCATTAATTATTAAGGCAATTAACTAGCTTAAGAAGAGGGCTAAAGTAATAATACTCTTAGCTAAGCTAATGCGTAATTAGATTGCTAGCTTTAAGAAAGCTAACAAGGCAGCCTTAGCGCGTAAACAGTAGAAGAAAAAGCGTATACAGAAGCAAGAGACTCTAATAAAGGGAGAGAGAGAAGATCTACTTGCTTAACGTAAGGCTAATTAGCAGATTGCTTATAAGCAGCGTTAAGAAGAAGAGCAATTAGGCGTAAGCCGCTAGGCTCTAGCGCGCTGCACAAAGTGCAGAGGAACTAGGCATAACACACGTACATGCAGAAAGGAAGCTATAGATACTACTTAATTTACTCTATAAATTTTTATATATTATATTATCGCGTTGTTAAAATATACGCCTGTAGAGGTGCACAAAGTTGGTGGGGTGGCCCGCCCGCTTGTATGGCCCGCTCGCTTGTAAACTACGTTAGTGTTTTTGCACTTTCGTCAATCATCCCTGTGTTTTGCACAGTGCGGCCATATATCCTCCCGGTGGAGGCGCATGTCGAACCATAACCCGAGGAGCAACACCGTAATCCTCTCACTTTTTCGTCCGTTGCAATTCCCAACGATGAAAATCTGTACACATAAAATAATCTTTCGTCTGCGGAAAAAGAGATATCCGCATCAACCCACCTTCGAGCCTTACTTTCGATATGCAAGGCTTCAAAGACTTCGACCCCGCAAAGGATGTTGGTGACCTCTTGGGCAAGGTTATCGTGATAACCGGAGGTTTGTACATCGGTCCCTAAATGTTGACAGCGCCCTAACAATCATCCCAGGCACCACGGGTTTAGGAGAAGAAAGTGTTCGAGCATTCGTGGCGCACAACCCTTTGCACGTCTATTTCACAGGCCGGAACATCATTGCAGCGAACACATTAATCTCCGACATCAAAGTCAAATACCCAACAGCATCGCTGAGCTTCATCAAGATGGATCTCTCGTCCCTTCGCGCTGTCAAGGAAAGCATAGCGGAAGGGTTCAAACACGATCGCCTCGACATACTAATGAACAACGCTGGGATTATAGCCAAGCCAGCCGCCTTGAGTATCGATGGCTACGAGATCCAGTTCGCGACGAACTATCTCGGCCACGCGATGCTCACCAAACAGTTGTTACCCGTTCTACTCAAGACAGCCAAAGATCCCAACTCAGATGTTCGCATCATCAACACCACCTCTGCGGGTTACGAATTCCACCGCGCCATCAAAGGTGGCATTTCCTTCGAGGAGCTCGACTCTGGAAGCACGATGTCCAGGTTGGTACTAGGGGGGTGGATCCGTTATGGCCAGTCTAAACTCGCGACTATCCTTTTCACGAGAGAGCTCGCACGTCGACACCCAGAGCTGACATCCGTGGTGATCCACCCGGGGCTCGTCAAGACACCAATGAATACCGAGATGGCTGGCTTGAGCAAGTTCTTCGTGAATGTAACGTCCCGGCTTTCGGGCGAAAAGTGGCTTGAGCCGCACCAGGGTGTTCTGAACCAACTTTGGAGCGCAGCCGGAGCGGAGAAGGGAGCATTGAAGAATGGAGCATACTACACGCCAGTGGGTATAGATTCGACGGAAAGATTGACAGCAGAGGCTAAAAATCAAGCTCTAGCAAAGAAGTTGTGGGAATGGACCGAGAATGTGTTGCTCAAGGTCTGATAAGTGCGGCTGGGTGGTTTAGCAGTACTCTCTCCACTTACTGAGAATATACTCCTTTCCAACATCTCATCAACTCAGCTTCATCATTCCTATGGACGATGAGACCCGTGACTGTGAACTATATACGTCATACTTTCCGTACCGCGCTGAAAGCATATAGTTCGTAGATCGAATACCGAGCAATCTCAAGACCAGATGTTGAGTATCCAGTATGTCGTCTCAAGTCAGCTCAGGACTCAGCTCATTTATGTATGAGACCTGTTCTCCAATTTACCACAAGGGAAAGTTCTACGTAGACATCTTGAGATGTTTCTTTGTTTTCCTCTTCTCCTTCTTTTTTTCCCTAGTACGTGGAGCTACAGCCTTATTTTCTTTACCGAAGGCGGCAGCTGGAATACCGCATCGAAAACCAGTTGTTGGGAAAATTGTGACGCACTTCGTTGTCTGGAAGAGTGCAAATTGGTCGCTCGACGCGCATTTAGGACAAATTCGTTGATGGTGTCGCGAAATCCGCGTGGAGGCGATAACAAGTTTTCACGCACGGCACTGATGATGTGAGGACGGACGCAAAAAGAGAATGGCTGAGGCACACACAGACCCGACGAGGGACCTCCGAGACTAGTCGAAGACGCTAGACTAAGTATGTATATAAGCTTTGGTCGGACCCGCTCAGGCCTGTTGTTCGCAGCTACCCGTTTCCACTTGCTCGCTTCTGCCGCGTGATGAGCGCCTTCTACTTGGCGCTGCTACCTGGAAGCTTGGAGTAGAATGGTGCCCTGCACGCAACATTCGATCTCATCGCCCCTTCAAACTACCGAGCTCATATCATCCACTCTGATTAGTTTTATCCAAGTCGTTCACCACTTCGATTGACTCTGTCATCTATGTGGCTTGACATCCACGGTGTTCAGCTATCTTCGACTCCGTCAGAAGTGATTAACACTGTTCGCACTTGCTGGGGTAGATGGGGAAAAATGGAAGGGGATGAAGAAGAGAGAGAGAGAGAGACAGAGAGGGGTAGTGAGGTCGAGTTGAAAGAAGAATTGAGGAAGTAGGAGCGGGGTTTGAGCATATGTTATCGACTAAGATTAGACTTGCGGTGTAAAAAGTAACAAGACCGATTTGCCAAAATGAACAACCACGATTAGAATTTGGAGATCGATGTTCAAGATTAAAGATGTAGTTTATACTATAGAATAAACTACTGAGGTATCGCAGAGGTATATAGTCCTTCCTTTCCTTCGTGTTATGCTTTACTTTGCGTTTCGCAGAACCCAAACATTACTTCGTACAAGTGACTCATTCGTGTCATTACAACATGAATAAAACACTACCCATTACTCCATCTAGTGAACGGAGGCAGTGCGGTGGTTCTTCTCGGTGTCGATGACAACGGAACCGTTCCTCTCGATCATGGCAGTGCCACCCTTCTGGAGAGAGCTCTCGACGAAGGTGTGGGTTGGGCGCCACTTGGCGGAGGTACGGGGGGTAGTCTCGGCCATCATCTGGTCGACCTGCTCGAGGGACAGACCCTTGGTCTCGGGAACCAAGAAGTAGGTGTAGACGAAAGCGATGGTGCAGAGACCTCCCCAGATGAAGAAGACAGAGGACCTCAGGTTACCCTCATCCTTACCAACCATGTAAGGGGTGATGACGGCGATGATGGTGTTCCAGAGCCAGTTGGAGGCAGTGGAGAGGGCAACACCACGCGAACGGATGGGAAGAGGGAAAACCTCACCGATGAGGACCCAGGCACCAGGACCCCAGGTGGTAGCGAAGAAGAAGATGAAGATGGCGATGAAGGCGATCTGGGCGTTGACAGCGGAGATGTTGTTGGCGCGGGTGGTACCATCGGGGAGGGTGGAGGAGTTGTTGAATCCCTGAGTAACACCGATGATGGCAACCAAGAACTGGCAGATCAACATACCGAGGGCACCGAAGAGGAGGAGTGTGCGGCGACCGAACTTCTCCATTCCGTAGAAGGAAAGAGGAGTGGAGCAAACGTTGACCAGGGTGAATACGAGCGAGATCAAGAAGGTGTTGCTGATGGCACCAGTCGATTGCAAGAAGGGTGTGGAGTAGTAGAAGATGAAGTTGACACCAGTCCACTGTTGCATCATCTGGAGGGAGGTACCGAGAATGGTCTTGCGGAGGTTGGAGTTGGACTGGAAGAGGGAACCCTTGAAGCAGTTCATCCATCCGGCAAGCCAGCCACCAGCAGGGATAAGTTCGCGCTCGTACTCCTCGTTGGCGATGATCTCGGCAAGCTCGAATTCGACCAGGGACCTGAGGTGGGCAGCATCGGGGCTAGTTGGGTGTACACCACGGATCTTCATCAAGGCCTTCTTGGCCTCATCGGGACGGCCGCGCTTGACGAAGTAACGAGGGGAGTCGGGAAGGCAAGCAATACCAGTACCCAAGATAAGACCCCAGGCAAACTGGATACCGATGGGAATGCGGTACTCGCCAGTGTCACCACGGTCCTGAACGGCGTAGTTGACGCAGGCAGCGAGAAGGAGACCAATGGTGATGCAGAATTGGTAACCGGAGACGAGCGCACCACGAACCTTCTTGGGGCAAATCTCGGACATGTAGAGAATGACGATAGCAGACTCGAAACCGACACCAACACCGGCGATGGCACGACCAGCGACAAGGAGGTCACGTCCGCTTGCAGCCATTTGCAGGACAACACCTAAAGCGGGGGTTAGCGGCTGATCAACATGGTAGTGCATGCGGGGATTTCATACCGATGATGTAGATGAGACAACCCAAAACGATCGTCCATTTACGACCAATCATGTCTGAGAGATCACCAGCGATGAGAGCACCAAAGAAGGTACCAGCGGACAGGATCGACACAATGAGCGAGGTGTTGCTGGAGCTGATAGCGCAAGCGCCACCGGGGGTATCAAGACCCTGGGGGCAGATGGGTCCCTCGACCTCCTCGATGAAAAGAGGCGAGTTGAGCACACCGTTAACATAACCGGAATCGTAACCTATAGGATGTGGTCAGCGGCTGAAGTCGCAAAGATTGTCGATCATCATCTTACCGAAGAAGATACCACCGAAGGATGCGAAGGCACAAAGGAGGTAGGCCTTCCAGGTAACGGGGCACTCAGTCATGTTGACATCAGTGGTAGCTTGGATGCCCTTGGGGTTGGCGGCCTCGTCGGCCATGTCGTGGTTGCTCATGTTGAGTGATGGAGCGAAGGTGTAGGCAGGGGAAGTTGACGATGCGCTCTATCTGAAGCTGTGCAGGTAGAACTCGCAAGCGGCCTTGGACGAAGAGGTGAATCTCAACGGGGTGAGCTGAGGGTTAATAACAATGCTGGAGATTTGAGATCTAGCTGTTCTGCGCAACAAGCGTACCGCAGAAATGGCTAGGTAACATTGCGTCTCAGCTAGTCGGCGTCTGTGCTTCCCTGCTATTGGGTGCGTTAGCCCGGCAGGCCAGTGAAAGGTGTGCGCCACTGGCCATCTGGGGTATGGTCGCCCGCGTTTTGCCCTCTCCAGCTCTTTCTCCAGGCCCGACTAGCCTAGCAATTTGACAAGTGTCGGACCGGCATTTGAACCGGCTGTAATTTGTCCTTGGCAACCAGCGCACTGACTGCGCAATTTACAGTCTAGAACGCTTCCAGGTTTTCAGAGCCGCACGTGAGGGTTCCCCGACCAAGGGTTCCCACTTCACTAGACCCCACCATTGTGGCCCATGGAGTCTATTGTTGCCCATGGAGTCGGCTAACGTGCGTCTGGAGCAAGCAGAGCCTTAACTACGCTAGCCCCCAATACCAGGTCTGCGGCGCCCTATGCTCGGCCCACTCCGCCAGCGCCGCCTACATCTACTCGAGCTCACTGCGATGCTGCGCTGACGATGCGCCGAGTGAATGGCCTGTGCTATACTTTCAACCGCCTCTTGTTCCTTCCCCAGAACAAGACCTGGTGGCGGTGAGCTAATGCAACAGTGGCCGTCATGACCATGAACTGCTGATGCTGAAGTCGTTGGTCATGGACGCCTTACGGCCAATACGAGACGATACTTCGCTGCCCGTCGGAGCTCCTAATTAAGCGCGTGTGACTCCGCGAGTCAATGCAATTACCCCAGCACCACCAACCAGCCTCCCCTTCCTGTCCCGACAGTCGAAACCTCTAGCCAGGATGCCCTTGCACACCGTCCCAGGTGCGGCTGCAGGTCATCCGACTATGGGAAACTCAAGGCCAGTCCCTTCTATACGAGAGGTAAACCGTGGTAGTCGTGATGACCGCCACCTGGACGAGGAAGCGCATGCCGAGGCTGTTCCTTCACGTGGGTCGGTGCAAATCACGCGGAGGGCTCCCCAGGCTTTGGTCCGATCCGGCCCACAGGTCTGATTGGCTCTAGAACGCGCTAGTGGCTCAGCCCGAGGAGCTTGACGTGGAAAAGAATTCTGCCCCATGTCCTCGAGTCGCAACGAGAAAATCTTCTGCGTCTCGGCTCCTGGCGAGCAAGTACATGACAAAGCTTTCTCGCCTACTCCGCCAGCTGCTGTCCCGACGTTTTTCCAGCCCAGCGCATGACTCCACATGCACCTATCTTCGGTCCCACAAATGGTCCTGCGTACCCAACTTTCTCCAAACGTTTGTGCCATCTCTCCCCACATCATCTCACTCGAGCATCGCATGATGCATAACCTCTTCAGCTACAGCCTTTGGGATGTCCAATGCCTCTGCAGCTCCATGGAGAAGTAGTTTGATCAGTCGAGTTGCAAGAGATATTCTGCAATTGTCAGGGTACTGCAATTTATTCTTGATGAAAGACGTGTCTGCTTATCTACTTATCATCAGTATAGATTTTAGTCCTTTGCTTGTCTGCGCGCCGAGACAATGCAATGCAGCAAGGCTGGCCAATGACCGCGAGGTCGGCGGGGTAGCCTTCACAACCGCAGTCCTTCAGCCTTCCTCGACTGCCTTGACAGTGTTCCTCCCGAACGACTCGCATCTACGCCGTCGAAACCATTAAATCTGTTTTCATGGCGTGGCATGACGCGACATGCGCAAAATTGGATCTGGAGTGGGAGGATGGCCAGCCAGGGTGCCGTAGATGTGTGCGCAAGGCGCCTAAGCTAGCGCCTATCCATCCGATTTCCCCTCCTGCACCCCCGCCGGATACACCACGGTCACAGCTGATATGCACATGGCCTCCAAGCTTGTTTTCCCAAGCTCCAAGTGGCCATAGTGGAGGCTCAGAGCTGTTGACTCGTCTACTGGCGAATATTGACGAATGGGCTGGTACCGCTTCTCCTCGGCCATTGCGAACAGCGCTGCAATCTGAACAGCAATCCCTGCTGCAGCAGCCACTAAGTCGAAGCGAGCCAGGTTCCTTGTTCCAGGGAATCTATTCACGTCTTACGGATGCGGACTCCATTCGTCTTCTCCGCCTTCGCGGTAGCGGAGACACAAACTACCCCATTTGCGGTACCCTAGAGATTCATCGACTTCGCGATCCATGCCGACCTATCTTCGAGGCGTTTTCGTATACTTGGGCAGACCACAAGGGTGACTCTTCCCTATGCGAGACTATCTTTCTCGGCCCACAGTACGACGTACTGCCAGTCACGACGAACTGTTCGGCGGCGCTCCGGCGATTCAGAACTGTCGCCGACCGCCTCATCTGGGTCGATGCCATTTGTATCAATCAATTTGACTTGAAAGAGCGCGGACACCAGGTCTCGCTAATGAGGAACATCTATACATCTGCAGCCAGGGTCCTCACATATCTAGGCGAAACTGACCATGTGGTAGATATCTCCTTGGTATTACCACAGAATAACAATCAACTTTGTGGAGAAACTTCTCCAAGTTCCACTTTCGATTCAAGAGCAATGTTGCGAACGCCTTACTTCTCACGCATCTGGGTGATTCAAGAACTCATGCTTAGCAAAACAGCTAGTGTAACCTTGGGCGACCATACTATGCATTTGGACGACCTTCTTTCGAACATCAATACCCTACCTTTCGCAGCGGGATCTGGGCTTTCTACAAATTGGCTTCAGCACTTCGGCCAGAAGGGAACGACAAGAGATATTTTTTCCTTGCTTGTAGCCACCAAGAACTGTCATTGTGGCGATCTGCGTGATCGTGTCTACGGCTTGATGGGGCTAGTCACCGATGACGAGGCAGAACAGCTACTCATCGACTACAACATCAGCGTACAGCAGTTGTACACAGGCTTGGCCATGCATTGGTTTGCAAGTGTAGAACGACGATTGCGACCAACGCCTTTGGAAATCCTCAAGCTTGCTCTACTGCCTAAGACTACCCCGTTTCTGCCTTCTTGGGCTCCTGATTGGGCGCCGCAACTGTATACAGACGTAATCCTAGGATGCGCACCATCGGCATCTTTCACCATCCATTTTGACACCACGCAGGTACAAAGGTCTTCAGGGTTGAATTGGCCTGGATCAATGAACCCATATCCGCTTGGATGGATGCTCGATGAACATTCTTGGCAACGGAACCAATTTGATCTTGCGAAGAGCATCTCGGCATCACTTTCCAATAGCTCCAGAACACCAGAATCGTTATTCCCCTGGCATAAGCTAGCCAAATTGGCAGGCTGGAGCCCAGATGTTCCAATAAAGCTCTTGCCCCGAAGTGGTGCCCTAGCGATTGATGCAGTCCATATTCTTTCCACATCGATGGGTAATGTGGAACTCACTGATATACATGGAAAGTTACTACACGGTTTGCAGGTCGCCGACCTAGGAGATCTCGGCTTGGAGAAAAGAAGCTTGCAAGATCATGATATCGAGCTGTGTTTCCTACCTAGTTGGGGAGTCGCTGTCGCATTGAAGAAGCATTCGGATACAATTTATAGCCTGCAAGGCTTATCTCGTATAGTGTCTGCACCTTCATATGGACCAATGCCACCGAGTTACGAGAGTCTGATGGATATCTACAAGCATATGGAGGTGCTTGAGTCCAAAATTGTCGAGCATTGGCTGATGGATTCTTTCTATCATGGGGTGTGCGCCGGTTCTGCCTACGCTAACACCCGTATCCGGGGTTACTGGTCACGGCATTTCCCGCTAGCATCAATTGCTTGCCAAGCCTCTGACACTGCATTCAATTTGCTTCATGGAGAAGTACATCACCGATCCATCATAGCCGCTATGATGAAAATACGTGAAGAAGTCTTGAGTTTTTTGGCTGAAAATCGGGCATCTACCGAAGTTGCCTTTAGCGATGAATCTTACAAAAAGCCTGGTAAGCGCCACACAGAGTATTTCGATGATAAGATGCTTGTCGCTCGTATCAAGAACGCTCAAGCGACCAGACAGATCGCTGTCTCCTCTGCGCAAGAAATGTGTGCGTATCTGTGGGATATCGTAGAAGGTCACCAAAACATTTGCAAACAATATAAGCCTCTCCAGCTGGCGCTGAATGATGTTCAAGGCGAAGGACCTGGACGACTTCGACCTTTCATGTGGACATTGCTCAAGGGCTCTCCGAGCTTCTCGTTTCCGCTGCTCGTGAATGCAGAAACGCGGGATTACCTAGAGACTATTGCACGTTCGGAAGGGCAGGTACACCCAATCACCCAAGTTTCTATCGTACAGAGGGCTTTGGAATTATTACCAAACCTTACGATCAATCCAAAATCCACACTCGAACAGAACTTTAACATCTTGTGGATATACGTGTTGACGATGGAGATGGTGGCACGGATACGTGGGGTGCTACAACAGCGGCTTGTTCTGAAGGCCATCCAAGATAAAATGAGGTATGGACGGAAGATATACATTGTCTAGCATACAAGGGCTAGCTCAATTCCGCAACGCCTGAATGCAAAATGTTCATTAGACATCCCCTTTCTTCTATGCTTTGGATGAAAACAATGTACTGCTCTGGTCATTTTTACTGGAGTAGGACAACCAAATGCCAGCACGACCCACAACTGCTAGCGGCCGATGGAATTAATTTTCTTATGGAAATCAGAGAGATGCAGGTCATGTGCTCACACTAGTCGAGATGGCGTGGCAAGAAGAGGCGCTATGCAATCGACAGTCATTGAAAGACTTGCGCACAGGTTCTGGAAATGATTCCATTGTCATCCAGGAATATGTACAGAGAATCGCAGCACCGCTGCAACTCTCGTAAAAGTATGTATACAAGAAAAGTGGTAGACTAAATCGTCCATCACCTTCATCTCAATGCTCTGGCATTTCCACTTCATTCATTGATCAGAAATCAAAACTCTTGCGCTTACTCCTTGCGAAGGAGAGCCTCACGGAAAGCACGGCGGCCGCGCTTAGCCTTGCCACCATTGCAGTTCTCAGCGTTATGCGCAACAGCCTCGCTGGCAACAGGTGCGGAAGAAGGTGCGGAAGAAGGCGCAGAAGAGGGAGCGGGCGAAGTAGTGTCCTCGGTAGGCGTCTGAGCAGGGGATTGCGCACCGCCACTGTTGCCGCCAGTCCAGACAGCTGGACCGGGCATGGGGTACTCCTTGTATCCACCCCAGATGCTGAAGTTGAAAGACTCGTCGTCCTGCTTGTACGCACCAGGGAACTTGACGGTGGGACTGGGGGTGCCGCTACCGCCGCCGGTAACCTTGACTTGAGCGCATCTGTCGAGTATCAGTTCATGTCGCTATGAAGTTGGTGCAGAGAAGAACTTACCCGTAGTAGAACTCAGCCTCACCACCGTGAGCACCGTGGATACCAACATGCTCCGAGCGAATCAAGTACTCGCCCTCAGGAACCTCAGCAGGGACGGTGAACTCAATCCTGTCGTTGTCCCAAGTGCACCAAGCAGTACCCAAGAAGTCCTTGCTGGGGTCGCAAACACCCGACTCGAAGATCTTGAACCACTCGCCATCACCCTCGTACTCCTTGACGGAGCTGGGCGCCTTGGACATGTAGACCATAGCAGGACCGGGGTGCTTCATGGTAGCACCGACACCGAGCTTCATGGCCATTTTGGTGCCAGCTGCGACCTC
>QPFE01000028.1:1627815-1661510 GCA_003574525.1 Alternaria sp. MG1 | reverse complement strand
AGCTAGCTAGAGTATTAGTAAGACTAAAGGGTATTACTAAGTATTTAAAATAGCTGTATCGCGTTTAGAAGGCGGTTTTCTACTTATCTCCTACCTTAATTCTAATACAGTAGTACGCATCTTTTAGGTTAAAGGTTGTATAGTATTATACGCCTAATAAGCAATCTAGGGTCTCCCTAATTAATAGAAGCAGGCAATAATTCTTAATAGTAATATTATTAAGACCCTAGTAATTAACGTAAAAGCGAAGAGTACTATCTTTCTTAGGTACAAATAATATAGAAGCTCTAGCAGGGCTAGTACTATATTAGATCTAACCTTACTATAGGGCTTCTTTAATGTATTCGCGGAGTAGTTAAAGCTTATGTAAAGAGAGGGTGTAAAGCGGACTATAAGGCGGCTCTTTGCCTTCTATAATAGAGATTATATAGTCTAAACTTTTATATTATAGTAGAATCTCTGCGTTGCAGTTATTAAAGACATCTGCATATTCTAATAGTTTATGCAGGATGTAAACCTCCTGCGCTGCGTATACATAGTACACGCGCGCCTTTAGTTCTAACTCTGCGCTACTTAATAGAAGCGTTCCTAGTAGATAACTATCTAAGTTAATGCGCTTAGCTTCCTTAAGGAGTTCTTTTGTTAATACTAAGTATATTTATACTTTAGTGTATCTCTAACGCTAAGTTTAGCGTCTACAGTCTATAGTAATGTCTTTTTATTTTAGGAATAGATTGCCTAATAGTAAGAGATAACCTTCTTTATCTACCCTGTACACGGTAGCGTTAATCTAGCGTTCTACACTGTTATTGTTAGTAAGGCGTAGGTTTAGCGTATACGCAGTATATGTGTCCTATTGTTATAAGCTAATCTACTTTAGCTTAGAGAGTTTAGCTTCTTTAAGGGGAGTAAGACCTATCTCTATAGCACTTCTTTAGCTAATTAAACTAATATTAGCTTGTAGATCTAAGATTACCTCTAACTTATATTCTAAAGCTGTGTCTGCGCCTGCGTAATATATGCGCTTTATGCCTAGCAAGATGTCTATAAGTATACGCCTTACTAATCCTAGAATTTTAGGGAGGCTTAACCTTTTTCTGTATAGTTAACACTAATAGGTAGCTAGTTTAGATTGCTACTTTAGCACTTATTTGCGTAGTAACCCTTCTTTTAGCATTTATAGCAGGTAATTATATACTTATCTTTTAGTCTACTCTATTAGCTTAGTTAGAAAGTAGGAGGGCTTCGCTTTTGTTTCTTCTAAGATGCGACTTAGAGGCGATATTTATGCGTAGTAAGTGTTTTTTGCAAATTTCTTTTAAGCGTAGAGGCTAACGCTATTAGGTCTTTATAAGTCGCTAAGATTTAGTAGTAATTAGTAATTAATTACTAGAGTTTAGGTCTTAGTTTTATAAACAAGTGTTAAACCCTTTATATCTTAGTGTAAGAGGTTAACTAGTCCTCTAAGACTTCTAGGTACGTAGCAAAAGATCTAACAGTCTAGTCTTTTTGCTAGAGAGCTTAGCTATGCGCTGTAGCTACTTTAAGACTACAGTTTACAAGATCTATAAGCAGGTTAAGCAGGTACTACTTGTAGTACTCCTAAGTAGAGATTTGTTTGTATGCTTTAAAACTGCGTTTAAAGTGCGCGTACTAAAGCTCTTTTAGATTGCTTTTAAGGTATTATATTAACTATATTACTCTATTCTTATCTTCCTTTAGCTCCTTAGGTAGTAAGCGAAAGGCTATTTTATAAGAGCGAATAAACTCCTAATATTCCTAAATATTCTTACCCTAGTACCCTGTTAGATCTTTTAGTTTTAGCGTGCGCCTTATATGCGCTACGCTAGGTGCTACAGTAACGTTAATTGTGCGCCTCTCTTAAGGGTAGGGACCTAATAGATTATCTAACACGCCTATATTCCTGCTCTACTCTAATTCTTTTAGCTAGAGGATTTCCTCCTCTAGTTAGCGCAACTAGTTTTGTTGTTGTAGATTTAGGAGTTTATCTTGTTGTATCTATGCTACTTAGATACGCTCCTTAATTAACGGGGTTGCGCTTTACTTGCGAGGTATAGGCTTAGCGCTTAGAGTGCGTAATAGGAGGACTTAGTCTAACTCTCTACTCTAAGAGCGGGCATGTTGCCCTAATTAAGTAGAAGGAGCTATCTCCTAACTATTAGCTAAGAAGAGAAGGATTATTATATAAGGCGTAACTGTAGGCAATAGTGCTTGCTTCACGTTACTAAGGATAGTAGGAGATAGCTTGTGTATTTAGACTACAGGTGTAGGTTGTAAAGAGAATAATCCTTACCTCGCTCTATAGAGCGAGGCGCGCCTTATAAGCAGGTTTAGCGCGTACTCTATTCCTTCGAGGGACGTGTGTCTCGAGCCCTTATTACATAGACAAATAATAAGCTAAGAGTAGAGTAGCTAAAGTACTTTAACGCTTATATAAAGACTTACGTTATTAGTGCGCGTTGCCTGCTTGTCTTTAATAGCTATAAGAGCTACTACTCTCTTAAGTTTTAAGAGCTCTATAAAGAGAATAATATCTACACACTCTATATACTACTTTACTTATCTTACTTACTCTAGCCTCTTAATATTAGCTGTTTCTTGCTATTAAAGCGCGTGTACAGCTATAAAGTAGAGAGCCTAATCTACTACTATATTAACTATATTATAAAGCTTAAGTTTCTTCTAGCATTTAAGACAGCGTTTAATTAATTATTTACGCTAGCTAATATCTACTTAGCTTTCTGCGGCGTAGGCCTTATTTCTTTTTAGCTAGACGCTGTTCTCTTAAAGCTAGACGTGTAGCTTTATACGCCTACTCTAGCTACTCTACTAGAGGCTTCTTAAGAAGCTTATATGCTAAGCAACGTACGTAAGCTTAAAGCTTAATTAACGTTAATACGTAAGCGCGTGTAATAGTATAAGAGCTTATTACTAGCTTTAATTATTTAAGTAATTAACTAGCTTAAAAAAGGCGCTAAAGTAATAATACTTTTAGTTAAGCTAATACGTAATTAGATTACTAGCCTTAAAAAGGCTAATAAAGCAGCGTTAGCGCGTAAATAGCGTAAAAAAAAGCGTATATAATAGTAAAGAGTCTTAATAAAGAGAGCTAGTAAAAATATACTTACTTAACGTAAAGCTAATTAGTAGATTGCTTATAAGCAGCGTTAAGAAGAAAAGCAATTAAGCGTAAGCTGCTAGGCTCTTACGCGCTGTAAGAAGTGTAAAGAGACTAGATATAACTCTTGTACGTGCAAGAAAGATACCTTAGATACTGCTTAATCTACTCTATTAATATCTATATATTATCTTGTAAGGTAGTTAAGATATACGCGTGTAGAGGTGCGCAAAGTTAGTAGGGTGCGTCACTCGCTTGTACGCGTTACTCGCTTGTAAAACATGTTAGCTTCTTTTTAAACTACTTATCTAGTTTCTCTTTTTTCCAAGGACATACCCTCGTCATTATCATCTCAACAAGATCGAATTTTAAGGCCTGTTTTCACTCATCTTGACAAGCGTACCGACGATCATGTCCGATCTGACTTAGGTAGTAGTGAGCAGCTGAAGTAATCAGCGAAACCGGAATCATGCGGGTACTGTGACTTATCGAAAGCAGACAGCAGCTCGCTACGAGATATTTTGTCAATGCTTCAAGACACATCCTAGAGCTCTCCGAGTGCCTTCCTGGTTTAGAATAGTTTTTACCGTAAGCAGCGTAGTAACAATCTTGACCAACGGTACTCAAGTATGAACAACAAGACACTTGTCGATCAAATAATCCCGAATCCATGTAACTCTCACACTAGTTTCTCCAAGCGAGCCGACCACAACAGTCTCTAGAACGATATGGGGCTGCAAGAATACTTCCAGGCATCTTATCAATCTTCAGGCTATGGTTCGCAACCATGAATGTCGAAGCCGATCATCGCCAGCCTAACAGCCTTGTCACTGAGCTACACTTCTTTAGTATCATATTCCAACTTCAAACATCAGTATTGACTGATCCATGTCTTCCACAATGCGGATAGCACTAGCTGTAGTCTACATAAGAAGAACGATTTCTTCCGCCTTGTTACGCCCCACGCTAGTTGCTGACAATTCAGCCCTACTACGGGATTTACCGTACCGAAGCGGGGAGCCTCACATCCCACATAGGCAAAAGCCTTCTCGGGTTTTGCGAGCGTCATGTGTCGGTTCGGATGACGTCCCAGATCGGGATGATATGAATCCTGCATCGGATTCTGCCGGCAAGGCGCAACCTTTATGACCAAGCTATTGTCAGTGTCTTCACATCGGCAAGACACGCAAATATCGTAGCTACCCCAGCCATATGAATACATTCAGCACGTGATTGGAATAATTAAGAGTACAGTGTGACTGTAGTTGTACAGTTCTCAGACCGCATGTATGGAGTCCTCATTAATTGGCAACTCCTTTGGTCACTGTCCAGGTGTATGCGCGTCCCGAGTCGATTCACCCACATTACCCCTGGCAAAATTTTTGATCCTTTGTCTTACAGACACCGTAGTATGTCACAACGTTTGTACCCCTAGACGTAGCCTTTTCGTTATATTTCGATTGCAGGACCCCAATCGTAGAGCAAAAGTAGCCCTTTCCTTTACAATCACCAACTGGATCGTTCGAAGCAGCTATGCATGATGGAAGACAAGCAGAGACAATCTTCGTTCGGCCGGAGCATGTCACCTCCATGTCACGACACTGGCAACTGCTGTTGCAGAGCGTGATCGCACCAGCAGATCTTCTATTGCTAGGAGCGTCGAGAAGTTCAAAGGTTGCGTTGTCGGCAGATGGCGACGGCGAGAAATCATAAACTGCGGGTGCGGCTGGTGTAGCTGATGGAGGCATTTTGGCAGACGTCTCGTTACGGGCCGTTGGATATCCTGTTGAATCTTGGACACAAAGAGTTGGGTCGTCCCACGCTGCACGAGCGGTGTAGCTCCAAAGTTGCGTCATGTTATAGACTGTCTCAAGCGTGTAGTAGATACGACAATCGGCAGCCTGATATTGGAACTGCAGCGGCGTTAGTTCTGTGCCGCGCACTTGATTCCGGATTGTGAAACCGGCGTAATTGATCCACATTCCTGTATCCGTTCGGTTAGGCAGTTGCGAAGCTACCTCAGGCTTGTCAACGGGTAGATACTGCAGCCCTGCGTCGAAATCGTAGTCGAGATCGTCAGAAGAGTACGAGGCGGCGCCACGAGTGCCGCCGACTGCTTGCATAGGACCGGGCTTAGGCTGACCACCAACGACAATAGTTTTGACTCCGGCATGATAGGTCATGAACTCGACAAAGACAGCACAGGCTGAGGAGCAGAGGCCGTCAGTAAGGATGACAATGTCTTGAGGAGTCCAAGGTGGTGAAGTGTCGGTGATGGGATCGTCGGGGTTGTATCCAAATGGATAGTCTCCGAATGCGGCATAGTCAAAATCCGTATCGGACAAATTGTATTGTTGACTGCCTGAGAAGTTATCACCATTGCTGGTTTCTGGGCCGTAGAACTCGCTCCAAGACGCAAAGTCTTTTCCAGTAGCGGCGTTGATCCGATTAGTAACGATCCACTCGTTCGACGCCCAGTAGTAGTTCTCAGGTTGATTGTGACCTGACTGATCCCACCACTCTGTATAAGCTTCACCGAGAATATTGCTCAGTTCGTGACTGCGTTGACGACTTGCACCGTTAGGTTCGAGATTCGGAAAAAACTGCCTGAACGTATCGTAGGCAAGGAAAACAGTGCCTCCGTAATTTTGTTGCAGATCAATGATGACACGGGAAGCATGGCTTTGTGACGCATTACCGATGAAGTCGTGGATCGCTTCCCGAAAATCGGATGAATCGTCACCGTCCTGAAAGAAGGAGGGTATGCTAAGGACTGCGGTGGATTTGTAATCTAGCATATAGCTAGATACGATGCCTCCTCCTACAACCGAGAGATCGGCTTGGGTGCTCATGGGGTTATTCGGGTATGCACCAAAACTGTCCATGCACCAGTTTTGGGTTGATGTGGCTCCATCTGTGCAATAGCTTTCCAGTATCGCTGTAAAGTTGAAACCATCGTCACTGTCGTTGGTTGGAGGGACAACCTCGTCTTCCATGGTTGGCCACCACTGCTCGCCTTCACGGTAGCTGTCTGGCAAGAATCCTAGGACAAAGTAATTATAGAAATCGCCGCCAGTGGTAATAGGTCCTGTCTCCTTGCAACCGAGGCAGAGTGCCCACCAGACGGATTCGACGACGGTACCGTTTTTGAGGGTGAAATTGAGCGCATCGGAAAAGGCTTCGTTCCCAGGGTAAAGCTTCGCTGATTGGAATGTACTCGAGAACCCCTGAATATCCATTGCAGGGCTGTCCATTATTCCGTTCCAGTCGGCATTTGGTTCTAAGAAGCCTTGAGAGTTCTGTTCGGCAAAGCTTTCCAGATATTCGATCACGTCAATGCCGTTGATATGGGTCACAGGTGACGCTTTATACTCCTCCAATGCCCAAGCTTCGTACAAGTCCTCGTCAAGGTAAATTTCCGGGGCTTGTTTGCCATCAACGGACGCACTGACAAGCCCAAACGAGCCAACAAAAGAGAACGCCGAGAGAGCACCCGCATTGAGAATGACATGTGTGTCACGTAGTTGATGGACCAGGAGCTGAAGTTGTGCTTCAAACTCGTATTGATTCTTGTAAACAGCCCTGGTCACGTTCTGCTTGATCTCTTCCAGGGCTTGGTTGAAGTCGAATGGTGGTTGCTGGTAGCCCACGGGTGGCGCTTTGAGATATCCCAGTGTAGATTGAAATTGCAACGTCATGTTGTAATAGTCGAGAAAGCGTATTGCGACAGCTGGGTTGAAGGGGATACTCTGCAAGCACTCGTACACCAGTGATGCACGGAATAGCGTATAATCTTCTCCACTTATCAGTCAAGGCATTCCCTCAAGTCTTGTAATATGGTATTCACCATTGTTTACAGCGACAATGATGTCTCCACAAGCGGTAGAGACAGCGCCTGAAGAACCTGTAGGAGGCTCAACTTGCCGAGGGGCGAAGGCACCCTTCAAAGGTTTGGCCGACCCATATACTGATAGGTACAATATACCCAGAAGCTTAATGAACGACATGGCGAGCGACTAGAAAGTATCAACCGGAAAGGGTTATGTTGCTCGTAAACGGAGTGGATTTCCTAAACTCTTAAACCTGATGTATTGCATCTCGTGTGACACTCCGCAAAGCTTACCGATGGCGATTTAAATCAGTGGCTTGCATTTTTCTAGCCCCCACGATTACTGCGGAAATCAAAAATCTGCATGAACGGTGGGCTGCCAACATTTAGTAGCGAATTGAGGAACACTTGCTCCTGCCAAGTTAAGAACCCACCAATTGCCACATGCGCAGGGAAAAGAGAGCTGCAGGGGTAAAGAAGATCGTGAGATGCTCTAGGCCTGTACTGAGATTGCGCTAGAAGGTTATTATCGATGTGTGGGTGCTTGCATTAAGCACAAGGCCTGGCGCAGTCATCTTGCCCGTCAGCCGCACTTGGCCCCCACAGGACCTTTTGGCCCCCACCACCTCGGGAAATCGACTAGGTAGGTCGCCTAGAAGCACAGCTTCCTGGTCAGATGTATTTAAGGCCCTTGTGAAGCTGGCCAGGAGCTGCATAGCCCCATGACTAGCTGATTATTCCAATCGTAGATGGAAGCTGGGTAACAGGAACCCGTCATGGAGTCCAATACATGAACACGGCCCAGATTAGCACCTGTCAAACCGACAGTGTACACAGCTGAGGGGTGCATCTCGTGGGACGGAGTATTCGTCCAGTCACAGATGGAAACGTTCAAGATTTGAGAAGACAAAAGAAGGCAAAAGAGGGCAGAAGGGAAGAGGGATCGAATTCAGGACCAGGCAGATCTTTTCAATATGATGTCTGATCAAAAAGGAAAATGCTGTATACAGCTGGCCTTTGCAGCGTTGCATTGGCTAAGCTGGCCGATGGCACACAAGCTGTTGAGAGGTGTCTATTTGACGATTACGCGCCGGGTCAATTGACCGGCTGCCTGACATAAGCCACATGCACGGACGTTAAGGGAACGGGGCCGACCCACCGAAACACCTTGTCCATCTGACTCTCAAAAGCAAGGTCTGCAACTTTCAAAGAACAGTAATGAATGGGTGAAAGGTTCTTTTTGGAAGCTTCCGCAGTTTTGTGGCGCCTGTAAACATGTCGGACGCCGCAGCTGGAGTCGTTCCAGATCCTTTCGCGCCACAAAGTCACGTACTACACTCAGCCTTAAGCCGAAACACACTACATGGCAGCGAATACGATCGCACTCTGTTTGACAAGTTCTTCGCATCCACAGCCTTCCGCGCATGGTCTTCAGGCAGTAGATCCTGGCAATTACATTGCTATGGAGAGCCTGGATGTGGCAAAGTGAGTTTCTGGGGACATGACAGAGGATATCGCTGACCATGACAGACGACTATGGCCGCTCTCGCCGCCGATCATCTACCATCTAGCATGAACGGAGCCAAAACAGCTGTCGCATCGATTTCTATCACTCAACATGTATGGTCGACCTCATTGAATTTCGTTGAGGACCTGTTCCAGCTCATATACACTGAGTTTGGCGCTGGGTCCAGTGCAGACTATGAAGCATATCAAGATGCGTGCTACTTCGGTGACCCGGCAATTGAGCGGATTCAAAAGCTGATTAGAGCGTTGAGTGGCGTCGCCTCTGGGGCTTGCAAGTTTCTCATCCTTGATGGATACGATCGCATCAACGAAGCATTACAGGCGTCTGTTGATACACAATTCTCTGCTTTAGAATCCAGCGGATTCAAGGTAATGATGACTCGGCGAGTTCCAGTCTTCTCTGCATCTCCCCATCGACGATGCGACGGATGCGGGCAGGACCCTCTTGATGTTTGGTTATCATGTACGACCTGCAACATGTTCGATCTATGTTATGGCTGTGAGAAGAACGAACACCTAGGCAAAACCCACATCTGCCCGGTGGATAGTCTCAGGGAAACCTACCAGCATGTCAGCATCAAGTTAGGTTATTTTAACATCGAGCGTCTGCTCGGAAAGAAACTGAGTATGCACTATCCCAATATCCAACCAGAGGATGCGAATCGAATTGTTGCCTATATCGAGTCGAAAGCCGCTGGCAACATAACACTTGCATTATTGTATTTGGAAGATATCTTTACTAAGGACGAGGTCTCCACTTTCAGCATGGATCGAGTCGACGACAGGCTACCCAGGGATGTCATTGCTTATTTCGACACCGAAATGAAGTTCATCGAACGTAAACCGAAGCCTCAGCGCTTACCACCATTACTTGCGATCGCTGCTGCTGCAGATCATCACGATGGAATTCCATTCAAAGAACTAGGACACTGTATACGCCTCGCGCAAAACACTTGTTCGAATTTAGACTACCCCAGATCTGTCGAAGATGTCTTTAGTGCAGGAAACGGATGGCTGATTGACCCGCTCACCGATGATCAAAGGGTCGATATCTGTTGCAGACCCACGTTTCCTCTGTATGTGACACAGAAGTACAATGATTCATTAGAATGGGCAAGACGCCAAGTCGAATCGACCGCAAAGGGAAGACCTGGTGCTGTCATACCACAGCCGTTCGAAGAGATATCCTCACCGGTCGAAACACCTGATCTTATAGGGGGCACATTCGATACGTTAGCAAGCGAAAGGCCTCTTCCAACTCCATTGATGAGCTTCGAAGATGGTCTCCGCATCCGTGAACTCGACGGTACATTCGATCGGGCGATATTCCTCAGTAAGGACGAAAAGCTGGTCCAATCGCCACCTAGACTCGACAGCACCGAGTATGTACCTAGAATGGCTCAGGGTATCGTTCCGGTCCACAAGCCTGAAAGAATATTCACGCAACCGGACACGGTACCAACTCAGCCCCAGATACGAGTGTGCGAGTTTTGTGTCAGGAATGTGTTAGAGTCCGGTGCATCCTCCGGTCAGCATCGTATTTCAATGGATGATCTGAGTTCTGTCTTGAACCAATGCACGTTTTGTACCTCGCTCTACGGTAGTGTGAGAGATCCTTTGCCCAACACTGGAAACTGGCCATTGTATCATTGGACCCTTCGAGCACTGCCACGCGGCAGAGAGTTAAGAGGATCGATGATGTTACGTTTTTGGTCTTCTCATCCGACAATCACAACCAAGTCTTTCCGATTCCTACCAGGAAATGATCTGGATGTGCCTGCGTCCGAGGATTTACCAGGAACAACAAATCTAGACCTTAGTGGAGGGACTCAAGTTAACAGATGGATGGAAACTTGCATGCGCGATCATCAAGGCTGCAGTAAAGCCTGGCACGCCCAGCGATCCAAACCTTTCTTTCAGCCAACACGACTTCTGGATGTTGACACTGGAGATGACAATGTTATCCGCTTGGTAGATACCCAGATAACCAAAGCCAAGGGACCTTACTGCACGTTGAGTCACGCGTGGGGACCACGAGAGAAGCCGTTTCTTACTACTACTGTGTGGAATATGGCAAAGCATTTGATCACAGGTATTTCCCTAGACGAGCTTCCACTTAACTTCCAGCACGCTATACGAGTGACTCGTTTCTTGAAAGTTCGGTATATCTGGATCGATAGTCTCGCTATCGTACAGGAACCTTTTGGTGATTTTGCCAGGGAAGCCAATCTCATGCATAAGGTTTACCGATACTCGCATTGTAACATTGTCGCAGCGGACTCTGAGGATGCATATGGCGGCCTCTTCAGGGGCCGTACACCTCATGAGATCCTTCCGGTCAAATATCATGGTACTAATGCATCTCATCATTTGGGGACGAAAACCTGGACGATTGTCCCAGCGGATCTTTGGGAAAAGGAACTTCTTAACTCCATCATATATTACCGTGCGTGGGTGTTTCAAGGTAAGCAAAGCTCATCGCTTCTTGATATGTTTGCCGTCGCCAGACTATCGTGATTTACTAGGAGCTGACTCCGTGTAATCAACAGAACGTATTCTCTCTCCTCGCATCCTCCACTTCACAAAACATCAAATCTTTTGGGACTGCGGTACGCTCTCTGCCTGCGAGGTGTTCCCAAACGGCCTTCCCTTCCCTCTCGATCACAAAGCAAGCACAGATCGACATTGGAGAGGACGGCTTGTCGGGAGTACTGTCTCATCAAACGCCTTGACTGGTGTCAATGACAACGAAAGCTCCTACACTTTCTGGATGTCTGCGGTACAAAACTACACGGAATGCAATCTAACTAGTCAGGGTGACAAGACTATCGCAATCTGGAGTATCGCGAAGTTGCTGCGCGACGTTATGAGAGAGCAATACGCCGTGGGCATGTGGTCTGAAGCGCTCGAGGAGCAAATGGCGTGGAGAGTACGAGAAACTCAAAAATGTGAGAACATGCCAGAGCTCGATGCCAGTATTCCTAGCTGGTCATGGGCAAGTGTCAGAGGCTCTATCGTGCCTCAACACCGGCTGGCCTTGCGATCATATACAGTCACGGATCATGACGGGGCTATGGTCAAATTCACAGTCGACGAGGAAACTAGGGAAGGCGATAAGGAGCCTACGTTAGAGAGGAAAGCGTTGGAACTGAGGACTCACATCAACTTTGGTCGACTGATGAGTGTGGAAGAGGACGTATATCGTCTTCGAGTTTTGGGCGAAGCCTCCAGCGGCTCCATCGAAATGGACGCCTTTCCCGATGCTCCACTTTCAACTACAGCAATCGACCCGCAGCAATGCGCATTCATGATCCTTGCCGCATCAGTCACTTCGAACAACACTAGTGGTCTCCGATTAGGCCTACCTTCTCCTTCCGAAGCATGTCAGACGTACTCTGGTATAGGTCTTCTTCTCATCACGCACTCTGCCTGGTTCTCCAAACAGGAAATACTGCACCATGAATACAAAAGCGCGCTATCAGGCTTGAAGCCATCTCGAGAACAAGAATGGCGCCTAGATGCCTTCTCAAAACTCATGTCCCAGCAGTCAGAGAGGATTATGAATATGAAGGGGAACATTGCAAGCGTATATCGGCGGATCGGAGCGTTGCAGTTTCGCGATATAGACGAGCAAGTCTTCAAATCCTTGACAAACGACCAGAACCTGGAGAATATTTGGTTAGAGTGAAAGGTTTATTCGTGTAAAGCTCATGTCCACATCTACCAACATTAGTTGTGAACTAATGTCAAAGAATTCCCATTCTATCAAGACCAGATATCATTCTATCTGAACACTACTCCTCCAGACGGACCCCTCTTCCGACATCGCGTCTGCAAATCTCCACCGTCAACACCCCTTGCTTGTTGCTACATGTATTCGTGATCAGCTATCGCCCCGAATGATATCCTCCTCCCATGCAACACCCAACCAAACCTTGTCCTCGTTACCAGGGTCCACCTTATCGGAACTCATCTCTGTTCGTATCGATATAGAAAACAGCTCGTCGATCAACGCTCGCATTCCTGCGTTGAACATCTTAACAGGTGGGTCGTCGTAGTCATCCGTATCGTTGTCCACCAGATGCGACCGGTAAAGAACCTTTATGAACGGGTCGGCTCGAGCGATCGTCGCACTAGTAGCGTCAGAATATGAAGCTGTGTATCGCTGGAACGATTCAAAGACCTCTTTCGTGGCAACGAGGCAAAGGGGATGTTGCAGGCCCGATGGCAAATCCTTCCACAACGCAGAATAGTGTCTATCGAGATCAGGCTGGCAGGAAAACAAACGTATGTTTTGTGCGACTCACTCTCTTATTGTTGCAGGGTCCTTGCCTTCCAATCCTGGTTCGTCAACGAACCTGCAACGCCAAAACCTTTGAGAGACCCGGACATCGTCTGGATTCGAATAGAAAGTCGCCAATTTGTCGAAACTTCGGTCGTTAATTCTTGAGAACGTCTCTTTGAATCTCTCCCAGACATCACTGTCTGAGAAACTCGCTCGATACACAACGAATCTCCAGTCCTGCTCCCAGATCCCAGCATTTTTCGATGCGTCGACAAAGACTGCAGGAATCTTGTGATCTATCGAAGACGAACTATAGTGGCGGTATTGCTGAGGAAAGGGCGCATGTCCTATCACTGCTTCATGATGATACCTACGTATCAAGGTTGTTTGCGGTCTGCAACAGTATTCACTTGTCGTGGAACAGAGCCTACCAAACACGTGTATGGTGTTGAGGGCGGGGTTTCGTAGAGATCGTGCGACTGTAGACTTAGCAGTTGTATAGCGCAAGAGCAACATTGTACAGGTACATATGACACTGGCTTCACGAGGACTCGTGAAAAACAAAAGCGGGGGTGTTTTGATCGTCGTCGAGGATAAGGCGGGCTGCGCATGCATGCAGGTGCGTCGTGGCGTTTTCAGCCTCGCGACGTTTCGCATACAGGTTGCCTTCGCCTGGTACGTGGCATTCTAAACCAAGTTCACAGACGCACTCGAAGTCTTCGCTAAAAGAACTACTAATGTTTTAATCTCACATTTGTATCTTAATGAGAATTATTATGTGAGAAAGCAACCTTAGAAGCAGAATCTCCATAGATAGGTAGAAGCAATGTAAGAAAGATCTTCCCGTGTGGGCTGTACTAGCACTGTAGCCACCAATATTGTGGCTTTCGTTGAGTGTTGAAGATTGGCTCCGGGTGCCATTCGGCCCCCATGGAAGTGATAAGAGCGTATCATCGCACAATTACTAGGTTTCTACTTAATGTGCACCGTCTACATATACTTCAGGCGTTTTTTGGGAATTCCTGTACATGAAATACAATCATGACTTCAACATCATCACCAGAAGCAACGACAATTATAAGCGACCAAGACATTATCAGCGGCTACAACCGCGGTTCTATTACTTCCGTGTTCGAAGCTCCACCATCATGCACCGAAACTATTACTCTTGCCTCGAGTGCCTTGTTCCTCGGACATTGGGGACTCGACTTTGACCAAGCGTGTTATCCTATCGCTTCCAATCCATCTGCAGCACCAGCACCGACTGCTGGATGGGATGCGTATTATTGTGCGCAAGGATCCCTTCAGTCGAGATGTATCCAACTAATACTAGGAAGATAGCCCGGCGTTATGCCCTGCCGATTGGACTGCTGCTACTACTTTCACAGACGTTGTCCCCATTTACCCTTCGCCATCGGCGTTCGCTCTTGGATCCGCTACTACAGCAGTTATCTGCTGTCCATCGTAAGAATCCGCAATCCAAGTCCGCGATGTAGAGATTCTGATCAGTTCTTAGTGGGTACTCATTATATCTGCAGGGTCATCTCTGCTCATCCCGAATCACAGCTGACCAGGTGTTGACACTAGCAGTATACGATGATCAATTTAGCTCCAGCGCTTTGAGCATAAGTACGCAAGTCTCAGAATCGTATGTGGTAGGCGACGGCGTGCCTATCATGTGGCAAGCAACAGATTCTGCTGTACTTGAGCGCGCTACTATCACGTCGTCAAGTCAAACAATTGAGGACACAACACGAACATCGCCAACCACATCTCCGACGGACACTGTTTCGGCAAACGAGACTCATGCACCATCGCCAAATGGTCTGTCGACAGGTGCGAAGGTCGGGTTGGGCGTTGGCATACCAGTGGCTGTTATCGCATTGCTAGCGATTGGGCTTTTTCTCATGAAAAGAAAACGAAGACATCAAACAGCTAATGGTAACACCGCACATAGCCAAGGATATAACGTAGGCTACGAGGACACACCACCTGCCCAAGCATATGACATTCCCGGACATGGTGCTGCCAAGTACGGGCATGAGTATCAGGGAGCTCCACAATATCATGAGATGCAATCAAATCCAGCTAGAACAGAAACTCGACACGAGCTGCCAAGCGTGTCGCATTAGAAGTATGCTTATGCTACGAAGTCGTTAGCCGTTCTGCTTCTAAGCACCGAAGATATGAGGAGGCTTTAGGTGGATGCCTAGATACACTTACATTCAGGAGGAAAGAATAGAATACTGTCCATTTCAGCTGATCTGAATCCTGCTGAGAAGGACCGGGACCAATCACGACACCATGAAGTCTAAACTCAGCACAGCTGCGCCTCGCTCGCCTTTGGTGGGCACAGCGATCTGCGGCTGATGTTTAAGGCTGCCAACTACAGTATGGCCAAGGATCGACTGGCATCCAGTTTCGACATGCGCACACATGCCTAGCTGGTTGTTGCCTAAAGTTGGCTGCCTTGCTGCGAATAACAGGATAACGCACTGGAAACGTATTCCATCGCCAATTTCATCTTTTAAGCAGAAGTCTACCTTTCCACAACCTCTAGCGGTACATAACGCCTTCAAGATACGACCAAGCGATATGGCATACCCTAATCAGGCATGGAAAGATCGTTCCACCATGACCGAGCCTGCGACAACATCCTGGCATGTGAGCATCAGCGAGGCCGACTTTACGAAGCTCATAGCCGGTATCGAATCTCAAAGTATGGACGATAAATGGAACGTCTGGAGCGAAGAGAGGAGCCATGACGGGGACATGCTCGTCCACTTTGCTCGAAGCTGGACAGGCCAGAAAGTGTGGATACTTCATTTGGAGGCGAATGACGGTGACGGCAATACCGGAGGAAAGATCAAAGGTATCACCTGGGCGCAGAAGCTAGGAAGAATTCATATCTCGGAGGAGCAGGGCAAGAGGGACGTGACTATCATGAGCAGAGCCCTGCTCGGCTGCAAGGTCGAAGCGCTTCCAGAGTATAACACTGATGATCTCTACAAACCCGTTTCGACGGATGCATCCAAGAAGCAACAGCGACAGGAGCAAGGCAACGGTTCCGGAAACAACCCCCCTGTTTGATGTCTAGATGTTGGGGATGTCGCTGGCGTGCATGGCGTGTGCGGCGTGTAGCGGATCACATTGCCAATTTCTACCGACTGGAGTTGGTTTAGACAAGGGTCTAATGTGGGTCAAGCGTTGGAGAGCTCGCTTGGACGAGCTTTTGCGGGGATAGCAACGGGTTAGGGCCGGTTGGTAATGGAGCTCTATCAGCTGTATCGAGGGTAGTAGATAAAAGGCTCTGGAATAGTATAAGATGCGATACCGCTCTTCCCAACTGTATCCTCTTACTTAGGCCGTTCTGACTGTTTGTTGTGGCAGAGCAGCTACTGTTACGCGTCGCGTCTCCCCGCATTCGAGCTTCGAGCTCCCCGCAGCATCATCACACTCTGCGCCATCTTTCCTCCTCTAATAACGACAACAACACCGGCAACGACCACGATGGCGTCGCTCATCCACAATGCTGGACGTCTTCGAGCCCCAGTTCTTGGTGCAAATGCTCGTCTAGCCCTAAAGGCACCAATTGTGCCACAGAGACGACATGCTTCGGCAGCAGCAGCAGCCGTTGCAGACAGCGGAGAGCATTCCTTCTTCCCAGATGAGCCCCGACAGCCAATTGTCAAGACGGCAATCCCCGGCCCAGAGAGCGAAAAGGCCATTGAGAGACTGAGCAAGGTCTTCGACACCAGGAGCTTGAACATGATGGCCGACTACTCCCAAAGCTATGGCAACTAGTATGTTTGGCATGCTACCAGAAGTGAACCGAGACTGACACGAATCAGCATCGCAGACCTCGACGGCAACGTCCTTCTCGATGTATACGCCCAGATCGCCTCCATCCCCGTAGGCTACAACAATCCCTCTCTCCTCCTGGCAGCCACATCCCCCGAAATGGCCTCTGCCATCATCAATCGCCCCGCGCTTGGAAACTTCCCCCAGCACGACTGGGCCGACATTCTCGAGAGCGGTATCCTCTCCGTAGCTCCCAAGGGCCTCAACCAAGTCTTCACCGCCCAAGCCGGCTCCGACGCAAACGAACTCGCCTACAAAGCCGCCTTCATGTGGAGGCGTCAACAACAACGCGGTGGCGCCTCGGCCGATTTCTCCCAAGAAGACATCGACTCGTCCATGAACAACAAAGCCCCAGGCGCCCCCGACATGTCCATTCTATCCTTCAAGACAGGCTTCCACGGCCGTCTATTCGGCAGTCTGTCAACCACACGCTCTAAACCCATCCACAAGCTCGACATCCCCGCCTTTGACTGGCCACAAGCCCCCTTCCCGGTCCTCAAGTACCCCCTCCATGAACACGAGGCAGAAAACGCAGCAGAAGAGCAGAGATGTCTGGACGCCACAGAACACATCATCACCACCTTCCACAACCCACCCGCCGCCGTAGTCATCGAACCTATCCAATCCGAAGGCGGCGACAACCACGCCACACCAAACTTCTTCCGCGGCCTCCGCGAAATCACCAAGAAACACAACGTCCTCCTCATCGTCGACGAAGTGCAAACCGGTGTCGGTGCAACGGGAAAGTTCTGGGCCCACGAACACTGGGGTCTGAGCACGCCACCGGACATGGTTACCTTTTCCAAGAAGGCGCAGACGGCTGGTTATTACTTTGGCAACAACGATCTCCGTCCCAACAAGCCGTACCGTCAGTTCAACACTTGGATGGGTGATCCTGCGCGCGCGATCCTCTTCCGTTCCATCATTCAGGAAATCAAACGCATGGATCTTGTCAATAGCACTGCTGCCGTTGGTGACTACCTCTTTGACGGTCTCCAGAGGCTGAGTGAGAGGTTTCCCCAAGAGATTCAGAATCTGAGAGGAAAGGGTCAGGGCACGTTTATTGCGTTTGATAATGTGCGCCGGGATGAGGTGCTGAGAAAGGCCAAGGGAGAGGGTGTCAATATTGGTGGGAGTGGAGAGAGGGCGGTCCGGTTGAGGCCCATGTTGATTTTCCAGAAACAGCATGCTGATTTGTTGCTTGAGAGGTTGGAGAGGGTATTCTTGTCATGATCTGGTTAAAATGGGTTGCAAGTATAGGAGTTCTTTTTTTTTTATGGCGTTGGTACACTTCCATACAAGGGGACAATTCTTTTGGGGGAATCAACGAGTGCATGAGGTTTTTCTCATCAACACAGGCCACGAAACTTGAAGACGAATTGACATGTCAAATATGATGCCGTTTACAAAGCTTATTTTGAAATGACTTTTTTGGATTTCTTGTCTCTCGTTTTGCTCGTTCATTCCATGCATTTTCGGGCCCTTTCCCCTTTCTCCTCCAACTCCAACTCCACTTCACTCCAACCCATTATCTATGACAAACCCCAACAAAGAAAGAACCAAGAACGAATTTGGAATAGGTAACTGGCTTGGGAAGACAGTAAAAAAAAAAAAAGAAGAGCAAGTCCAGCCAAGCCAAACCTCGTGGGGTATCAGAGTTGTTCCAAACAAGGGATAGAGAGAGAGAGAAAAACCACCCGCTAAGTAGACAGTTCAATGAATCAACAAAACGCCCGTCAACAAGAAACCGACATGGGGAATGTGTGTCTGTGTGTCCGTGTGTAATGGGACATGGTAATGAAGCGGGCATAACAAACACACCAAACTTTACTCCGGCCTGTCCAGATTAATCCTCAATCGATATTCCAACCCTTCCTTCTCACAGTACTCGCTCAGGAACTTGAGGCCAAAGCGCACAGCCTGAATAGGCGTTGTATCCGTGGCGAGGGGCAAAAAGTACGGACCAGACATGCGCGCGCCGCTAATCTTTTCTGGTTCGCGTGCGAGGCGCGCATTGGCTTCTCTCGCTGCATACGTCTTCTTGTACAGGGATTGCAAGTCTTCAATCGGCAGGGCAATCCTCGCGTCCTGGTAGTGCCTGTTCATCTTGATCGTGTGGTCGGCCAGGAGCGCGAAGTTCTCAGCGAGCGAGTTGTGCTGGCGTGTGACGTCTGCGTTGTTGTTCGCGGCGTCCTGGGGGGAGTCGTGGGATACGGCTGACTTTGGGTTCTGGCAGCGTTGCGAGACGTGTGTGCAGATTGCCGAGGCGATGATGGAACTGAGGTAGGAACGTAGGCCGTCGAGGTGTTGGTGGTCTTTTGTGCAGCGGCTGTAGGAGAGACAGAGGGGGAGGAGCGTTTTCCAGGTTTGCTCCACTTCTCCCGCGCGACCGCGAAGGTTCAGGGAGAGATCTTGGGCGGAGTAGGCGGCCATGTATGCACTTGTCTAATTAGCATAGTTTGTTGACAAAAAAAATGAGGGTCATGGACGTACAGAATACATTCGAGATTTGTCACCGCAGCTCTCTTCTCGTCTTGCTTGGAGATTTTGCTACCGCCTGTTGTGAGGATCTTAGTTGCTTCATGCTTGAGGGCTCTTCCCATCTGATTCAGCCTCGCAGACGTCTGTCCCAGGAGTGAGATATCCGCCTGCTTCTTGTTGTTAAGAGGGGCAGATGTAGGACCAGCCTTGTGCTCCGTCTTTGCGCCCGCTGGAGTTGCGCCAGACCGGCCAGGCGTTGCGTCATTAGTGTTGCTTTCGGATGACTGACTTCGTAACATGTTGACTGATTTGATGTCCTTCTTAGGGGTGGCGTACTGATTCTGATTCTTCTGTGCACTCGACTTGGTGGATAAGGCTGGAGAGGAGATATTTTGGAGAGGGGTAATGGGCCCTGAGCCTGCCCTGGGACGCTTAGTGGGTGGTACCGTCAAAGTCGCATCCTCATCCGGCCGTGGCCGCTTCTCCGCAACCTTTGTACTCGCAGGAGTTGGTTTTGCACCTGCATTCGGCGTGGGCACCGCCGGCGTGGTAGTCTCTCCACGACGCGCAGCAACTTTTGGAACAGGCTTCTTCTTAATGACAGGCGGGTCTGTGACTTTGGGCTGTGTATCTATCGCAGTAGCCTTGGGCGCATCGTGGCGCTCCTTCTTCTCGGCATTAGCTCGTTTGGATGGCAGGCGGAGGATTTGGCCAACGACTGGAGCCTTGGTCTTTGAGAATTTCAGTTTCACGAGCATACTAGGGTCTGTTGGTTCGGCTTGACTGACTGGTTCGGGGTTGGGCGATTTGCCGTTGATAGAGGCTGAGCGCACTCGGTTCTCAGACTTTGGCGTGCCATTGGACTGTTGAGATCCACTAGGCGGCACGGCCAGCGTCTGACTTTTACGATCTGACGATGATACAGATGCGTCGGAGTCTGCGCGCTTCCGTTGCACCTCTATCCTATCCAGCTCGGCCTGTATGTTGGAGGGGAGTGTGGGGGATAGAATGTTGGGGAGACCGTAGGGATTACCCATTGGTTCGTGTACTGGTGACAGGAGTGGTGGCAGGCCATGTGGTGTTGAGCTGGACGGATCCGATATCTCGACCTTGCCCTTGGAGCTGGCAGTCTCGCTCTTCTGTGTGGAGGGGGCGCGCGGCCGAGTCGAGGAAGGGGCATCACCGTTGGCTTTGCTGGCAGGGTGCTCGTCGCGTGAAGTGCCAGAAGTCCTGTTCGTTGTCAGTAACATGATGACATGTGGAGCGGTGTACACACAATCTTGGCGACTTGGACTCGGCCTTTTGGGAGGGCACAGACAGCTTCTCAGACTTGCTAACCCCATTCGCCTGTTTTGATGCCTTATCTGTCGCAAGGCTGGGCGAGCTGATCTTGACACTGGGAGTATTGGGGCCGTTCGCTGGCTTGACCTTGAAGGCTGAGAGGTTCGGTTTCTTCTTCCCTGGCTGGCCGTTTGCTGTCTGAGAGCGCGCGGGCTCAGGCTCGGGCTCGTCGTCCTCTCCCGCCTGCAGCTCGAAGCAGTCCTGGCATGGCTCGCGGTACAGGTAGGTTCTGTACTGTAGATGCTCCTCGTCCGACTTCCATAATCTTCCTATCTTCCAAGCATTGGCTTGTTGTTGTGAGTAATACCGGTACGGGTTCACCGAAGGCGTCGAGAGAATGTAGGGCGTTCGCGGAACCGCCGTCTTTATGCGCTTGAAGATAGTGTCGAGAGCGTCGAGCTCGCCCTGGTCGTCGTCTGAGAGGTTCTTGCGCTTGAGAGATCGCGTCGTTTCCACGAGAGGCTCAGCGTGGCCGGGACCTGACATTGCGTGTTACCTCCAGGTAGTGGGTGTTGCGTCGGTCGCGTGTCTTTGTGGTGTCGCGGGCCGACGACGGTAGGTGCAGTGGAACGACGTGTGGAGATGGAGGAGCATTAGAAGAGGCGCTCGAGCGGGGATCTGTTGTGACGACGCCGTGGACGCGGTGGGTGGTCGGGGTCTAGTCGAGTGCGCGTGGACGATACGAGGCCGACAATCGCTTTCTGTTCGCATCTCCTCAGTACAATAGATCCACATGGTCGCGCACGCGGATGTCGGGCGCTATCCCTCTCTCACTCACTCTCACTCACCGAAAGTACGCGATGCTACCGTTGGTCGGATCGGCTGGAATCAGACATGGCTCGCACACGAACCCCGTGATAATGCGACGACGACGTGCGTGATCCCAAATAACGACAATCTAGTGTTTGCGACAACAGCGTGGTGGAGAACGACATGTCGAGGTGGACATGGCTTGGCGGGAGGCTTCTCCCGCGCGCTTCAGCCCTGGCCGGAGCCTCTGCCATCGACGATTGGCTGTACTTTGCCTCGACCCGCACCACATCACTTGCAGATCGCTTTGTTTTGGACACGTTCAACGTGGGCAACTTTCTTCTTTGCATGGTGTAGAATCGACACTCGCGAACAAGAGTCTTGTTCATTGCAAGCGTCTGTTCTTGTCTACCGTCGCTTGCTCGGGACCTCCCTGCTGTACTGAGCGATCGACATGGATGACATCAACGCCAACCGACATCCACGCGTGTGCAGCGCACCACGTATATGAGCAAACCGGGTTACCACCTGGACATGTACAAACCCGTAAAGGGTCCAGATAGTAGTTCCAGTTTTCGTGACAGGTTTCATGACGCGCATCTTGTTGGTGGTTTGTATTACTGTTGTTTGGATCAAGGGGTTGTTTCGCACCATTCCAAGGTTACCACTGCGGCAGAAGCAAGCACCGCTTCGGCGATAAATCATAAAGCGAAAGTCTGGATTTCTGTACCAAACGCTTCGTAACAATAATTCTATTTCATTAAAGTTTCTGGATGCGGGTACATCCCAAGATCCTGTAAAAAGGAAACACAGCGAACCAGACGGCGTAGTGGTCAAGTTTGGTAGACATGGTTTCAACCAAACTTGTGCACAACACACTGAAACATAGTCACCCTCTAACCTACAACTCCTCGTCGTCCGTCTCGTCATCGTCGTCGTCGGCTGCTGTTACATCTCTACTTCGCGTTGGCATTCCCGTTCTCTTTACGAATGGAAGCGCTCGAGGTGGTGGCACACCCTTGCTCTCGGTGGCTTCGCTCTTTGAACTCTGTGCGACTGAAGTCAATCTGAGCGTTTGGAACGATGTCTCTGTTGCAGAGGGCGCAGGCTCATCCTCCACATCTGTTTCGTTGCCGGACTGCTCTGGAGTCATGGGCTCCGGCATTTCATCGTTGGACTGCTCTTCGGCCTTGGCTTGGTCAATCTCCATCTGGTCACTGTCGGACTCTGGTACTGCATCTGGCTCTGCTGACTGTGCAGGAGCTTTGCGCTTGGACGTTCGTGACGCGCCTGCTCTGCGGGTTTTGGTGTCTGCGGTTTTGGCGTTCGCTCTCGAAGACTGTACAGCGGCCGCTAGACAGTGTCAATATAGTGTACGTCACACTCGGTCGTAGATATCTCACTTGTTGGCTTTTCAACCTTTGCGCCTGCTAGGAGACGGCTTTGATCCCGAATCTTCCGTTTCTTCTCGTTAAGGAGCTGCATGAACTGCTGGAGCATGGCAGTCTCGGTCTCATGTTTGGTCTTGATGAAGTCTTCCAGCTGCGCATTAAGTTTGGCAATGGTCTGCTGCTTGCTCTTGACTTGCGCCTCCAAGTCGACCATCTGCTTCAACGTTTGGGCGTGCGCCACGGCTGACACCTGCGCCCATTCAAAAGGGTTGAACTCAAACTCATCGTCTTCTGGTAGAACGATTTCACCCAGGGTGACCTGCATACATGAGCCGAATTCCCAAGGGATTTGGATAGCTGTCCACCTTGATGTTTTGAACGTCCTTGCGAAAAGAAAGCTCAAGGCTCTTGTTTTTCAGGGTGTAGACCATGCGAATGCCGTCCAAAAGGGCGGCTTCGCCGACTTCTGGCTGTTGCTGGAGCAGAAAATGAGACACGATGGTGGCCCACTCATGGTCGCTACCCTTGAATTTGTGTTTAAGTGCTCCGAGATTACGGTGCTTGACTGAGCCGGGTTAGATGGCGAACCACAGTCGTGCTGTGGATACTGTCTTACTCGAGGTGACATATGGGGTTTCGCCCTCGCATCCCACCAATCTCACATCGAGAGGGTGACTGCCCTCCTGCAGCACTTCGATGACGACAGTGTCTCCGCCGTTGGCAGGCTCGACTGGCACGATGTTGCGGGCGGACATTGATGGATGTACCTGCACTAGTCGACGCGGACTGCGGAAGTGTGCCGAGTTGGAAGGTTTGGTGGTGTTGGACTAGGAAGGGTAGTGGTGTTGGTCTAGGAAAGGGTACCGGGCGTTTCAAGTGGTAGGGGGAACTATTGAAACCGTAACTTGAACCACCTCTACCTGAGACAGGACGCGAGGGTTATATTTGCAGAGTCGCGTGGTGGAGGCCTGCTGGCGGACGCGTAGAGGCTCGGTAGGCGCAGGCAGCACCCGCCAGAATGAAGATTTAGTGTTTGTTGTTCAGGCATCCGCCTGGGACGCGATTCGCAGCCGATCAGCACCAGTCCCTCAGAATAGCCACATATTCGGCGCAGAAACAAACATGGGCAGCACCATGTATGGGACTATATAGGCAACGACCGCCTGTATTATGCGGGGGGCAGAATTGCACAATCTGTTCCTGCATATACCCTCCCGTCACGTAGGACACATCACCGCCGTCATTGTCTCCCGTGCTGCAGGGGTGTGGAGTCTGTTGTTCTTATCGACACGCGTGTCGTAGCGTGCGGGCCACTTTGCGGGCCTTCCTTTGTCGACTTACCGCCTTCCAGCTCGCGTAGCCCTGCAGGAACCTGCAAGCGGTGCAAGAGCGACCCTCGCCGGCCCACAGCCCAACCACCTCAGTACCTCTCGCGAAGATCCTGCACACACCCACCTCACACCGCGTGCCTGCCATAATCGCGCTCCACAGAGCATGGCGGCCAACAACCGCTCCTTTGCGGCGCGCATCGCCTCCATCACTTCGCAGAGCACACAGATGGAAACATGGGACGACGGCGACTTCGACGACCGCTCCGACGGCCTCCTCTTCAAGAACTCAACAGTACACTCGCTATCCTCACGCATGAGCGTGCGCTCCGAAACAGAATCACAGGACGACTGGCAGTTCCTCATCACCCCAGACGACCAAGCAACAAACACTTCCGCCATCAAGACGGCCGCGAAACAGGCCGGCATTCCCATACCCACGAGCGTGCCATCGTCGGCACTCCTAGGGGGCTCCATCAAGAGGCTGGGCAAGAAGAAGTCGACCAAGAAGATCGAGGTGGACGACGACTGGGGGAATGATTTGGAGCTTCCCAGCAACGCGTCCGAGGGCTTGAAGCTCAAGACGCCCAAGCCACGTACGCCAGTAGAAGAGCAGGACGATGATTTCGACTGGGGCGAGGGCTCGCTGGGCATCCGCTTCGCAGGTACGCGACAGGGAACTCGCGGTGCACGCAGCTCTTCCATATCCGCCATGAGTCCCAGCCTAGGCAGCATCATGACCATGGAGAGCGAAGAAGACGATCTGGGCGGTCTCGTGCTTCCCACAGAGGCCATGGACTTTGGTGCGCGTCTGGAAAAGCTCAAGAAGGCCGAGCAACCACCAGCACATGAAGCCTCGCTCCTTCCGCCTCTGCCATTGCGCGAACAGCCCACTGCGCCCATGTCACCCACCTCGGCCCCCATGCAGGAGCCGCCCCAATCACCCATCGCTGCACCATTGTCCCCTTCGCCCTTCAGCAGCCCCAAGGTCTATAGCCCCAAGGCCCACAGCCCCAAAGCACCATCACCCAAGAAGCCCGCAGTCGAAGAGGAAGACTTTGAGGACGCTTTCGACTTTGGCAATGGCGACATCCTGGACCGACAGAAGCTAACCCTGAACAAAAACATTGTCGTAAAGAAGCCGGCTACCAAGACGACCGCCCCACACGCTGCTCGTCCCGCAACTACCATCACCTTCACCGACAGGCCCACTACCTCACGGATACCCAGGCCCCTGCCGTCCATCGCCAGCCGTACCAGACTTACCCCTGTCTACGAAAGTGGAGCGTCCACGTCGAACAATTCCACTCGTACCATGCCCACGACTACCAGTGCCCAGCTGCTCCGCGCAAAGCGATCTGCTCCTGTCCTCCGTAACCTCAACCAGAGTCAGCAACCACGAATGCCATTTCTTCCTGCCGGCGGAACGTCGTCTCAATCCCACCACGTCATGTCAAAGAGCACTTCGCAGTCCCACCTCCGTCGCGACTCGGACCCTCGCCGACCACAGTCTCCCTCGATGCGAACCTACTCACGCTTGTCTGGCGGTGGCAACAATGAGACACCGAGTCGTGCTTCGGTGAGACGTGACATGGCCTCGTCTGCCCTTGCACGTCATCCAGCCCCGAAGAAGCTGACACAGCCTCAGCGCAAGCGCAACTTTGGTGACGGTCATGAGCTCGACCTGTTCGACGACTTACCTACCTCGGCTTCCAAAGAGAAGCAGTTTGAAAAGGTGCCGCGCAACGTCGCAAGTAACAAGTCGCTGCGCACTCAGCCTAGCAATTCACGTCTGCCGATGCCTGATCGAATGCAAACGCCTATGCCTCAGACGCCGCGAAGCCCTCCCAAGATGGACCACACTCCTCGCTTTGCTCGTGACACGGCAGCAAGTAGGAATGCACGTGAGCAGCGTCTGGCAGGTACAAGGTCGCGAGCAGAAGGCCCCGTTTCCACTAGGCCCGTCAGTTGGGCCGCTCAAGTGGCAGCTCGTAGTCCGCATACCAGTCCATCCGCTCACAGGAAGAAAGGCTCGGGACAGAAGCCGCAGTTGATCAGGCAGATGACGCAGCCTTATACACAAAGTACAACACCCAACCACTACTTCCAGCTCCTACTGACCATTGCATAGATGAAAAAGGTATGATTTATAACCCAACTTTACAACGTTGGGAAGGAAACGAGGAAGCTCTTGTTTCCTTCTCACACCCTAATACTTCCACTACAACCCTCGCCCTAACCACGGCGAGCACGCCTACCTTTGCCCCGCCGGGAAACCAGATGAGCCGCGGCCATGACCGTTCCCAGTCCATCTCGCACATCGCACTGTCGTCCATCCATGCCAATCAGACCCACCACCAAGCACATAGAAGCTTCTCGTCGCGAGCGGCCAAGTTGGCCCAGCCGCCAGCACCTGCGCCAGTGCCTTCTCCGCCACGACCTGCCTTGATCTCTCAGATTTCCGTACCACGTAATGTCCAGTACGAAGGCCGCATGGTGTTTGACCCTGTCAAGATGACTTGGCTCAAGGCGCCTCGGCCGGCAAATGAGATTGGATCACCTTCAGAAGTGGACGAAGAAGAGGACCCGTTCGCCGGCCTCGACGACCTCAAGGATAACGAGAGTGTTGCTGGCGGCAATGGCATGGGTGGCGCCGGCACACCAAACCCCGATGACCCAACCTTTGTGGGCGAGGAGTTTGATGTCGGACCTGGCTTCATCCGCCGACAGCGCGACGAAGAAGCCATCTGGCGACGACGAGTCGAAGGCTGGGTCGGCGGCCTCCGCGACGATGGCATCCAACACGGCGGTTGGAGATGGGCGATTCGCGACTTCGCCGCTGCCAGTGCTCACGCTGGACCCCCGGCATTTTAACGACCACGACACTTGTACTATTATGTGCACTCACACAAACTCACGACTTAATGATTGCATGCATCGCAGATCAGATTTGGTCCTTGGGCGCAACTTTGTTGTTGGACTATGTTCCACATACACAAAAGTTAATGATGACGCTGCCCTGGAATGTCTTCTTTTTGAGATATCCCCCATACCCCAGAGTGTTACGATGGGCGTAGTTTTGGATAACTACCGCCTCACTCTTACGTTACGAATACGCATTTTACGACTCTTACGAAAAGCAGCTGCTTGTATACACAAAAAGCTTTGCTATTGCACACATACAAACGAACGCGAAATACCTTACAGATGGAGCTTCACTGCTCGGACATGACTACACGATACGATTTCCTTTTTCCACAGTAACCCAACTCACAGTCTCTCACTACAAGATCCCGCCAGGATCGAGCAGAGGAGAGCTGCACGATATGATTTCTTTTGTTTTTGTGATCTATGGCGTTTGGGTTTGAGACTTCTGTACATGTGAAAGCATCTAATACCATATTCTTGCTACTATCGAACGAATGAATTTTTATGTTATCATCATTTGCACCTTCTTTATGGTGATTACTATCAATGTACAATGCTAGAATGCAGGTACGGTCCTGTCGGATAACGGATCCATGACGATCGTAATGCAAGTGGATATTCCAAACGCCTTGGTTTCACTATATGTATGAGCAAGTCTTTCGATCGTTAGAGGCAGACCATGCATTTTCCCCCTGAATCCGTGCTCCGAAGATCGCACCGCTGTGATGCGGCTCGTTCTCGCGCAGTTGAAAGGACCAAGCAACTGACGCCACCAAATATGCCGTGGGGATCCGTTTACAGAGAAGCAATCATTCATGATTCTGTTATCATCATCATGCTAGCTCACAAAGAGAGTCTGGAAAGCTACTAGTAGGAGTTGTCAATGGTGATGTGGCTGGCTGCAGCTGCTTCCTCATTGGGTGGTTGGCGGAGTCATAATAGCGGGGTTGCTGCTCACATGCCCAAGTAGACCCACTGCCAGTCACCATATCCCGCCGGGCGTCACCGCTTCTCCTACCCTATATCATGTCGCGCTCCAACGACCCGGGTCACTACTTTCAGACGACGTATGGACTATCATCTATACATCTTCCAACTCTCTAGCTGATACCATGTAGCTCCTCCCTCGAGGAGACAGCTCGAAAGGCTGCAAAATCCAAGAACACCAAGGGCACCCCTATCAAGCTCCCCTCCAAGATCCTCGCTGCCATCGCCGACCCGCAAGATGACAACTGCATCTACGTTGCTGAAGCAGCAGGCAACGTGAAGCGTATCAACATTGAAGTCGGTCAGACCTCCGTTTCGCTGCCCAGCTCGTGGCTTCACATAGCTCTAGGCATCAGCCACTGACATGTTCTCCTATAGACGAGTAAAGTTGCCGCCACGTTCTCAGGACCTACTGCTCCTCTCACATCCGTCGCCGTTTCCCCTAAATCGGACACGTTGTTTGCGGGGTGTTGGGACAAGTCTATTTGGTCATGGACACTGTCCACGCGTAAGACCGCCAAGCGTTTCCAAGGCCACAGTGACTTCGTCAAGGCCGTCACAACATTCACGTTGAACGGCAAAGAGATCCTAGTGTCAGCTTCACAGGATGCTAGCATCATTGTTTGGGACGTCGCCGCGGGATCGAAGTTACACACTTTGAAAGGACACACACGTGGAATCCTCGCTCTTGCGTTGGACCCAGTTGACTACGAGCCCGGCAAAGAGACTGCCACAGTCTTCAGTGCTGGAAGTGACCGAGAAATCAGGCGATGGTCCATCGGGTCGACCTCAGCTTCTGAGGTACAACCGTCGCCAATCATATCCCACGAAACAAGCATCGACGCCTTACATTTCGATTCGGATGGCGATCTTTGGACAGCTTCAGCAGACAAGACAGCCAAGTGCCTATCCAGGGGCCGTGAGTGGGAAGAAGACTCCCAGTTCGAGCACCCTGATTTCGTTCGCGATGTTGCCATTGACGAAGAAGGCGGTTGGTTGGTGTCCGTATGCAGAGACGAAGAGGTTCGCGTTTGGGACAAAAGCAGCGGAAAGCTGCATCATACATTCAGTGGGCATTTTGAAGAGGTTACCAGCCTCGTTCTACTAGGACAACGCGTGATCACCGTGGGCATTGACGCTACAGTCCGATGTTGGAGCCTGAAGCCACAAGAGCTGACTAAGGCTATCCAAGAGGCCGAAGACGAGCGCCTCGGTAAGGAAAAGGACAAGGAACCTGAGAAGAAAGAGGGCATGATGACTGCGGAAGAAGAAGCGGAGCTTGCTGAGCTTCTAGAAGATAGCGATTAGTTCCCGACGAGCGGACCACCACCGGACATTTGCGACCGTGTTTTCTGGAATCCGATGAGCTTGTCCGGTTAGCCCGCCTAGGTAAATACGAAACGAGACAGTAAGCCAAGACGGTCATGATGTACCCCACTATCCGGCCACGGCTCCCAAGGACGAACACGCCTAGCTTTGCGACGACATGGCCTCAGCCAACCAGCTTCCCGTCCAAGCCCCTCATCACACGAGAGGCATTACGGAGACTGGCCATGCTTACAGCTCAGTTCTAGCACCATTGTTCGTCTGACCATAGCGCAGTCCAACACTGTACAGGTCGTCTTACGCCGGATGTGGATCGGTACATACCATGGTTGGCTTCACATTCTCTGCACAGAGTATTCTGGTATTCCCCATTCTCCTTCTATGATTGATACGTGGTGCTGTTTACTGGTGTCTAGCATTCGTGCCAGGGCCCGTCAACGACGCACCTCGACATGTGATTCTCGATAACAGACGATCCTCTCCCTTCCACAGATTCCTGGCTACATTCATCACACCTCATCACATGAGCATTCTTACCTGACCACACTCCGACGGATTCTTACACTTCTTTGCTTCCATGTATTGCTTTTGCGTCGAGCGGCACTTCCTCTTCTTCCAACACTTCTTATCGCAATAGCTTATGCACCGCCTTAAACCACGTCGCCGAACCATCGACCGCACACGTCAGCCGATGTTCCGATCGATGCCCGCGATAAGATCCTCCCAGCTCTCCTCCCTCGTTCGGGTCCAGCTAGCACCATTTGGTGCAGCGGACAGATAGCCATGAGGGGGACGCAGAACTCACGCCAGGGAGCACTTGCTGCAGCCCCGCCACCAGTGTCGCCTTTTCAGGTTGTCGCGTGTGGAAGATACCACCAGATATTAGCCTTGTGCTTTGACAGACCTCAAGGTCCTTGGTTCATTGACGCGAGAAGATGCGTCCCCCTCGAGGCAGTCAAACCACATGTAGGAAGTCAAGGCTTCTCTTACTGTTTCTTGTGCGCGTTACCGACGAGAGGTCTCGTCATAGTTGATCTTTATCCATCGGTTAGCGCTTGTCACGTTAGGGATTTTACCCCATTACTCAGTACCCTTTTCAGGCGAACAGTAGCAGATGCCAACAGATATGGAGCTTCACTTTACTCCGGTATCGTGGCTCTGACAGACCTATGGTCCGTGGCGACGTGTTTGGCGTGCAAGACGGCTGGCCTTGAATGTTGCGACAATGGATGATGAGTTTCCTCGTTCGTGGCTGGGCATGGGTCACTTTACTGAGAGTGTTGAGACACTGGTTGGTAAGCTCTTGTAGCGGAGGCTTCAAGCTTTTGCCCCATTTTGTTCCGATTCGACTGCGATCATGTAGCCTCGATGTCGATGTTCGCGCAATTTGCGCATTACAGAGCGAGGAGCCTGTCAGTCAAAGGGAGTATTCCCCACCACCAGTGTTGTCTTTTCAGAGAACGAGTGTGGTAGATGCCTGCGATATGGAGACTTCTTCGGAAGAATCCAACAGACCGCAAGGTCCATGGCGTTCTTTGGCTACAGTCACTTCTCGCGTTGACACCCTTGCGGTTAGCAGAGTCTGTGGGACACCCAGACCGAGCTAGAAGAGGGCATACCGCCACGATTACGTCTGGTTTCTTTATCGATCCCCAGAAGTCGCCTTTTGTGTCAAAGTCTCTTCGGAGTCTTGGTTCCCCTCCAAGTCCGTCTGAGCAACTATTTTGTGTTCTTGGGTTTTGGGACTGGTTTGCTCCTTGCCATTCCATTCTGGCTTGCCTTTGGCTTTTCCCGATTCGCTCGCCTTACTGGTATCAGGTAGAGTATCTTCTTTCTCACCCCAATGATGGTTCGCGTCAGGAACCTGTCTAGCCAGGGAACGCGGTTCGCCGCAAACCCCGCCACCAGTGTCACCCTGTTTAGGGAGATGCGTGTGGAAGAAGCCTGCGATATGGAGCTCTCTTTTCTTCGGAAAAAAGTCTCTGATAGACCATTATGGTTCATGGCAATCGTTTGCGCTACAGGCACCCTCGATCGCACGTCCCCCCGATGTCTTGGCCAATGTGCAGACCCTTTTACCTCGCCCCCACCCCCGTCTACGAGCCTCGGTATTGGCATCTTAACTTTCGGGTACGACCCGCAACCTTTCAGGTACGCCCTGCTATTCTCTGGGTATACGCCCGTCTTGCTCGAGTTTACGTTGCGTCTTTCGGATACAGCCCGCTCGTTCGTCCCATGTCCCTCCCGTCGTTGAGATCGGCCCCGTTGCCTTTGAGATTATCGACATGCGGACTTGTACTACAGGGAACGTTTACGTAGCCCCGTCGCCACTGTCACTCCTTTCGGAGGTTGACGAGAGCGGAAGAAGCCAACAGATATTGAGTTTTCCCTTGAGGACTTCTCTGACAGGCCGCTATGGCCCCTGGCTCAACTTGCATACAAGCACCCGGCTCTATCCGCGTGGGTCCTCTGCTATGGCATGGCCTAGAGACGCGAGAGTCCATGAGCGGACAACAGGATCTTGATCACATTCTCCGCTCATGGACACCCCTTGGAATGATCCATTCGTGGATCGTTCCTTTTCGTGGACTGCCCTGTGGATTGTTCCATTCGTGGACTTCCCCTGTGGCACCTTTTCGTGGACCGCCCTTTGGGCACTTTCGTGGACTGCCCTCATGGGCAACCCTTATCGTGTTTTGCCCTTGTGGCACATCGTGGATACCTTATCGTATCGCCGCCCTCACGGGCAACCTATCGTGTTTACCGCCAACACTCGTTCAACCGACCTCTCATGTCGGGACCGAAGTACGGCATCTGGCTTTTGACCTCATCTCCTCCGACACAGGCTCGGCCTAGAGATGGGCGTCATTGGCTTTCTCCGTGGTTACTTTTGCGGACGGAGGCGTTTCCGATCCATTGGCAGACCGTCATCCATTTGTTCGCTTTTGGTAACCGCGTTGTAGCGGATGCAAGACTGCTAGCGTGGACCTCGTCGACTTCTTGTTGGCCAGGGAGGAAGCGCGAAACGTCTGCGGTGTGGTGTTTTCGTCGGTCGACTCTGAGACTGGCTTATTCGCTGCATCTTTAGCGGGGCAGGCTGCTAAGCATACTCGACTACGCACTACAGTCAAGGTTGCAGAAATGTCTGTTTGGAGAAGAATGGATCGCACATTGACAAGATTTTGGCAGGCGATCGCAAGAGGTGGATGGGCGGTAGAAGTCGGACCCTTGCGCCTCCTCGTCGGTGCCGCCTGGATAGTCGACCATGTCTTTCCTTTTGAGTGCATGGGAGTGCATGGGAAGACATGGGAGATGAACTAGATGCTTGGGACGCAAAACGAGTCACGATCGACTGAGGCTTCTGCTGGGGCAGAAACCTCACTCGTGTGGTGGCGGTGCTGAGACGACCATGTGATGACTGGTAACGAACACGATTATTCCGCAGACTACCCTGCCAATAGCGTGAATCGTTTACTCCATATCACGATGAGTTGGTTGCTCGGCATCGGCGCGCTGAAACGAGCTACGATTTGTGTTCTTGACGGAATAGCCAGAGATGTTTTCCGGCGGTTTTTTTGTCACAAAATCTCCAATGGGGGTTGGCTTGACCCCATTGGAGTGGTTCAGGTAGCTAGTAGCGGTTGACGAGGTCGTGAATGCACCTGGTGGCAGAATGGATGCTGTTGAAAGGTCCTCGCTATTCCTTCATACCGGAACGCATCGCCAGAATACCCAGGTAAGTCCTTATTCTTGACTTTGTTGTTGCTGTTGCTGGCCTTGATGGTTCTCAGTGAGCTATTGGAACGGCTCGCCTCCGTCTCCTCCTGCTCCTCTGGACGATGTACGGCAACGAACACGAAATCTTGCAGCGCGAGCTGCCCACACGAATAAAACCACGAGGCAAAGCAGGCCCTCCCTTGCCTGCTAACACGAATGACTTGAGAAGATTGGCTGGCTCTGTAGTGAGCCGAAACACACCACGAATGTGTTTCAACAACGAATTGCTGGAAGAGTACCTCCAGCTGCAGTCCAAGATATCTCCAATGGGCATTGGCCGCCTATTGGAGATATCGTGGACCGCAGCTGAAGGTACTTCTCCAGCATTTTTGGCTCAGGTATCGAACGGTGGTGGGCACCGTGAGCACCTGAGGATAAAATGCTGTTCTTTTTTTTGGATATTGGCAGATATCCTCCTCACCAGACTCATCATCGAAGCCCCAAATAAGAGCACTTACTTGGATGGCTTATATTTCCTTTGTTTGAAGAGAGTAACCCCGCCTGGGTGGCGTGGGTGCCGAAGTACTACCTGACCAAAAGGCAGCCCTTGTTTGATACTCAAATCATCGCCTGGCAGCAAAACAAGGGCGGCCTATCAAAAGAGATCCGGCAGAATAGGAATTTGAGAAGGAGTTGGAGAAAGGGAACCTCGCCTGGCTGGGGTGGGTGCTGAAGTACTTTCCGAAAGTCTTCAAGTTCGAACTGTTGCCGGACGTAGATTTGTCGGATGAGATGGAGATTGACT
>QPFE01000028.1:1606816-1627306 GCA_003574525.1 Alternaria sp. MG1 | reverse complement strand
GAGCGGCGGCGGCGGCGGCGGCGGCGGTATGGCGGTTGCTTGGAGGAAGGCGGCTCAAATAATAATCAGTAGTCAGTGATCAGTAATGGAATAACCAAACGAGTGTAACTAAAAAAAATGGATGACGCTTCGCTTTTGTATTTTGTTAATTTCATTCATTTTGACGATATTTAGGGGATCGGAAACGCCCCTATCAATGTAGGCTTCTCGTTAAAAGCAAGGCTGACCGAATACTTCTTCGTGGACGAACCCTTGGCTGGTGGGATTCCTGATTGGTACACGTCCCTGCTTACTTGCATCATGCAGGGAGCTGCACATTTCCAATCGCGAAGTGCTCGTATGCGCAGAGCCACAAGTGTAATCTTGTGCGCAACTTTGCGCGTTCACAGTAGGCACGGATACGCTCTAGCACATATCTTTGGTGAAGAGCGCGCTTTGGCAAACAAAATTGCGGCTCTCTTCTCATCAACTCTGACAACCGCAGCAACTGGAATACGTACAACTATCACACATGCCCACTACAGAACACGTTCTCGATCAGTTCGACTTTCCGTGCGGGTATGATGATACAATCGACAACTCGGTTTCGGGAAGCTCGATGACCCAACACTCAGACTCTACCATCTTCCGCTATGAAGGTGTACATTGGCGATGTGGAAGTTGCATAGAGAGCGTGAGATACTCGCTTGTGAACGGGTACGTTGAACACGTGCGGCTGTGGACATGTTGCCAGTGTAAATACCCTGACAACCGTGTCTCGCTCTGGGATGAGTGTTCGATGTGCTGTGGAACCCATTTTCTGGACGATTATGTCTGCAATCGCCCGTCATCCGTCCAGGCTGAGGCAGACGACATGATGGATGAGAGGGAAAATTTGGAAACTTCAAATGTCATCTGTGCTGAGCTGTCGGGATTGGGACGTTCCTTTGGTGCTTTTGCTACGGATGATTTGGTTTCTACGGTCCGGCAAAACCTCGTGCCCTTTGAATCATTCTTGCGCGACGAGCGTTTGAATGAGGGAATGCCGCTTGAATGTACGGATCAACCTGCGGTTATAGGCTCTACGTAGCATTCTAGTCTCGACACCGATACAGCAGAGACGGACTTCCCGAGTGAGGCGGAGCTCTCAACATTATACAGTACTGACGAACCATTCGCCACGTATCTTAGCAGCAATTTCGGACCTACGACGACCTTTCCAAGCGATGCGTCAACGTCAACACCAACATCGGTATCATCTAGCATGACAACAACAAGCCAAACAGCATCCACACTCACTGAACCGCTTCGAGATCTCGATAGCGGTTATGGGTCCCAATGCAGCACATCAATCGCAGACCGGACATCACACAAATGCCGAAACGACGACGACCATCCAACAGCGCTTACCGCTGTTGTTGACGAAGTAGATGCGCCACCACATAAAAAGCCCAGACGTCGTCGTCTAAACCCTCTCAACCCCGGTCTCGCATGTCCTTTCTATGTACGCAATCCTGGACGCTGCAAATATGACTCCTGTGCTGGGCCAGGCTTCCTCGGAATCAACAGACTAAAGCAACATCTTGAGCGCGTACACCTATATCATTCTTGCGAACGATGCAGAGTTCCGTTCTACGGAAACACCGCTGGGAAAGAGCAGCTAGCCATGCATCAGCGCCATCCTCAGCCATGCGCGCTCCTGACCAACCTGAGACCAGAGACCTGGGGAGCAAGCTATGCAACATTCGAGGCAATGCGGTCTAAGAAAGGCGCAGCGGGGAAGCCAGAGGAAGAACGATGGCGTGGAATCTACCAACTCATATTTCCGGACGCGGAGGAGAAAGAGATGGCGATGCCATGTGAGTCTTCTGGACGTGCCGCTTTCGTAATTGTGGTGTTCGCTAACGCTGGTTCAGATGTCAGTGTAAAAGGTATGGAAGGAAGACACAAAGACCAGATTCGGCTACCGGCACCCTACCAAGCTCTTGAGAACTTCTCGAGAGAACTGCTCCGTATTCTCCCCATACGCTTGAACGCAGCTTTTGCGAGCCGCTCAGAAGATACTAGATTGACTGCGATGTGGAATGACTTCGCGAACGGCCAATTACATGATGTACTACGAGGCGTTATCGCTGAAATGTCTTCCTCAGCTAGTTCACTGCCGTTGGCAGAAATGAGTAACAAAGAAGCAAGCGGTGGCGAGGAGCTGGACGATTCATCTTGTTTTGCCGTGTTGAACTTGGCGGACTACTGACGGAGAGCGATGTACGGAGAACCGACACTCCTACCCCAATGTGCGATTCGATGTTTCAGCAATAGAACTGGTCGCGATGCTGGACAAAAGACTTCTCGAATTGATCAGTCACAGAATCGCTCTATTCGGCCGCCACTCCAATCCTTCACCAAATAGATAAACACAAACTCGATGTCGAATTCACCACCGTATCCGCCTTTATCGATGAGGCATGCTCCATCTTCAACCTCAAGTGCATCCTATAGTTTGACGCGGGTGCAGAGGGGAATTCCAGGGGCTATAAGCGCCGGGGCTAGGTCTTGAATCCTTGAACACGTGACAATGGAAGGCAGGGTTTAAGCATTGTGTTGAGGTTTGTCTCAGTGAAATGTGAAAGTGCACCTCAAGGTTAATGTTTTCCCGGTCAGTATTGGCATCGGTGCATTCGAAGATGCGATGACTGTCAGCTACTACACATCTTCGTCAACTCGGCGTTAAAAGTTCTGTTCAAGTCGTGGTGCTGGGCATAGGAATACGGTCAGTTCGCAAGGCTGAAACCGCCACGGCGCAAGATGCCTACACCGCCCTGCACAGCCTCATAGAGGCTTGTCGATAACAACCATGTGTCTGCCTAAATCATCCACAGAATCATCAGAACTTCAATCGTCACTTCTTTGGCAACTGTGTTACACCATCGAGAAAACGTTGAACTCGACCTCATCTTTACCACAACATGCGAAGCGGCAAGAAACGCGTCACATCACGCGTTGAGTCGACAGAGACATTTATACCAAGGTCATCTGAACGAATATGGAAGCTTCGGGCGATTGCTTCAGAGGATCGTGAACCAGGCACAGAGCACAAAACTCGCACGACACGACGCAATGAACGGAAAAAGATAGCTATGCCAAAGTCGTCTCAACGAGTACTGAAACGTCGGACGGCATCCCATAAACGTTACGAGTGGCCAGAAGAGCCCGAGATCTACGAGCCTCAACGTCTAGATACTTCCATGGATGAGATACGCCTTCTGAAACTTTGCCGAGAGACAAAAGGATCTGTACACTGCGAATTCAAAGTCTTTCCGCTTGAGCGCGCTCCAGAATACATTGCTTTATCCTATCGATGGGGCCCGCCGTCGCCCTTGCACAATCTTTACATTGAGGGCAAAACTCTCAAAATCCAGGATATTCTCAATTCATGCTTACTGGAACTGCGAGAAGATTTGGAGGCATGGCTATGGATCGATCAGATCTGCGTTGCTCAGGAAGATAGCCTAGAGCGAAATCATCAGGTTGGCATGATGTCACGCATATACAGCAACAGCAAGTCTGTTATCATCTGGATGGGCGACATTCCCTTGGCAGCGCCCGGAGAACACGATTCTTATAATGATTCGGACCTCGACGTTGCATCGGCAAGAGGCTTGATGGAGAACACATATTTCACAAGGTTGTGGATTGTACAAGAAGTATTGCTTGCCAACAATATCGACATTCGTATTAACGGGCACCGTTGTGTCACGTGGGGCAGGCTCCAAAGTTTATTCAGGTCACTAGCAGACCCCGTCGATATGTCTAAGAGAAGAATACCCGTCAATCTTGTGGTGTTTACACATCGCGAGCAGGGAATGATGGATTTACGGGAAGAAATGTCGCTGAGGTGGTACGTCAAGTGCTACTCCAGGGGAATATGCGAGAACCCACGAGACAAAGTGTATGGGTTGCTGGGTCTGGTACGCGAAGAAGACAGAGTAGTGGTAGACTACGAAAAGAGCGCCCTAGAAGTATATCTGGACTTTCTGAAAGTCAGCGTCAACACAGAATTGCCGAGTTTCATTGATTCAGGGCGGAAACCACCAGCAGACTACATTGAGTTGGGAGTGTTGATGGGCTTAGACGATTATATATTACTAGGTGTCCTGCGACTGATGTCACACCGTTTCATTGATCACAGGCATAAAGCGGTGACAGCTATGGGATTAGAAAAAGCAGACGAAGCATGTGGGCAGCTTCATTGGTGGTATGAGTGTAATGGTGAGAGGCATCACTTTTGTTGCCGGCCTCTATCTGTTTCGGAAAGTTCGGAAATGTCAATCTTCATGGATGGAATTATGAAGGCAGGTCTTCTCCACTGAAACCACACTCTTCTTCCAACGTCGAGCTTCACGGCAACTATCCAGAGCTAAGAGCTCCATGGTAGCTCTCTAAAACCACATGAGATTTATGGCTTGGGTTGCAATTAATGAAACTTCTAAATGAGTATATATACGGCTGCATACAGTAAAGCTAAGTGAGTGTTTGGGAACACACTTCTACTGCGATACAATATAGTGTAACTCAACAGCGTTGTGTCTGCGTTTTATCAACAGCACGTCCATCATATCAATGAAGGGAGGTCTTACCACTACTAAGCTATCGTAGTAGCGGAGTCTAGTCAGATATTAACCAGCGGTAGGTCAGCATTACACTGGTAAGTGCGCTGGGTCTTGACAATGTGTATGCAGGCTAAATACATCTACGCTGGAGATATCGATGAGGACCATCGCGGTTCGTCGTAAAAACCTAACAAGCTGCACAACACCAAAACCTGAATAAGGAACAAGAAAGTACTGTCTCAGATTCTGATTGCTGCGCAGCGATGGATCAGCAGATAGCCAAATGTCGCCATTGTTTCTGCAGTCATGAATTATCAACAGTGTGTATTCTGAAATGAGATACAAGTTGAATTCCAGTGGCACGGCAAAATTCCATACACCATTTCGAAGCGGACAGTCTACTTTCCAAGAACCTAAAAATCACATTAGTCAACCCTAGTTTATGCAAAAAAGCATACCAACATACCTTATCAACAACCGCCTGTCCCATCATCGCCGCATTCGCAAGACTACTCTCCACCGTCCCACCCACCCTCATAAAATTCACCGCCAACACCTCCAACCCCTTCTCCTCAATCAACCTTTGCGCTTTAAATCCCCACCGATCCTTCAAATCCTGCATCTCACCCTGCTTCCCCTGCGCAGCCGCCACCCACTCCTTCTGCATCTCGCGCAAATCCTCAGGCCGGACTTCCACCTTACCAGACGCGTGAGCGAGGATGAAGACGTAGCGGTGCGGACGCGGATAGAGGTAATTAGGCAGAGGAGCTGGACGCACGTAGGGTGAGCGCTCAGCGGCAGCATGGTGGGACAGTGTGCCGTCAGGGTTGCTGGAGAGGTTTGTGACGAGCCAGTGGCGGACTTGGCCGCAGTAGGTGTCGTTGTTCATTAGGAGGTCTGGGTCGACCATCATCAGGACGAGGTTGTCTAGCGGCTCTGAAGGCTGGATGTTGGGTTAGTGGGGGTACTAGGTGTGATTGTTTGCTGGTGCTTACTGCAGGGTTGATGAAGACTTTGGGCTCAGGTTTCGTGTCGGGATTTTCCAGCTCTTTTCCTGGCGTGTCGAGCTTTGCGTTTGGCCATTGTAGTGTTAGGTTGTATGATAGGTTGATGTTGTCTGGAAGGACATCTGGGATGACTTTGTGCTCGGAGAGAGCTTGTTTTGTCGCTTGTGTGTTCGACATACTGAAAGTGGGAGTTTGCCTTTTGAAAACGAAGATTTGTCAAAATTCGTGCAATTCAGATATGATTATTTCACCCAAGTATTATACGAATTGGCAGCCGCATATGCCGGAGAAACTCGTGCATTACGAGCAATCGCGCATCATGCATATTGTTTTCGGAAGCGATCCGCTCTCCTTATTGCCCAGCCAAGTCGTCGCGACCGACGTTGCAGAGCTCTTTTTGGTTAGTGACGCGGATATGCAGGCACGTTGGATGTCGTTGTCGTACGATTGACGAGATGACGTTGATATGACACGCACAAGGCAGGCACGCGACGCGAGGAACCTCGGCCACGTGCCAACCCCAAACTACGACCACCATCACTCAAGCACGACATGTCTGAGAAATGATACGGAATATTCGATAGAGCATATACTCGTAGTATGTGCCTCAGGTCAATGACCCTTTCGTCGATGTATTGCATCCGCGCTCAGCAGAAACTCATTCCTACTTTCAACCAGAAAAATTACGGCATACCAACTCGTTATCCTGAAGTCACCCACGCTGGCTATCGACTCTCCGGCGCCTCGTGTGGTCGTACTTGATCCCCAGACAATTCTACAGGTGCTTGCGTAGCCGGAGCTTCATACCTGGAAACTTCGTCCATGGGAGCTTCGTGCCTATACTGAGGCGGTAATTCCCCTTTGGCTGGCTCGTAGTAGCTTGTCGCCTCTGTAACTTCCTTCTTCTTCTTATGCGACCTTCTTCCGATGAGAACACCAGTCGCGATCAGCGCAATAACACCAGCAGCAGCACCCACACCTATTCCGGCCTTTGCGCCTGTCGACAGACCGGCACTTTCGTTATTCTGTGGTGTTGGAGTAGGCGAAGGGGTTGGAGTATTCGTCGCATTCGCATTCGAGGAGGTGGACGGGCTGGATGGGCTCGGCGATATAGAGGCACTGGTGGACGTTGGGAGTAACGAACTCGTGATTACGCCGCTAAATGTGGGTGCGACTTTGAACTTCTCAAGATTGGGATCCGAACAGCAATCGGTTGTGTTGCCGCAGCACCAGAACTCGGACGTAGGGGTTCCGTCGCAAGGAGTGACAGTCACGTCATTTTTGCTTTGCTCGTCCTACAAGTCCATGTCAGCGTTTAATCGCGCACCTTGTACCGGCCTTTCATACTCCACTCGAACATAGGTCCTGGCAGCCTCCAGCTTCCCAGTTTTGTAGTGTGCAACTCTCTCTAAAATAAAGGCCGAGGTATTCTTCAGTTGGCGCAAAGGCCTGACAGATGCCATTCGGAAGACAGGTATCCTCGCCTTCGCCAATTTTGCAGCAGATATGGCTGAGCGGATCGGAAGTGTCGTTGGAGCACGGCTGATATTTGGCAACGGTCTGCAGGCCCCCGTTACGCCAGTAACAGTTATCTGCAGATGCCAGTGTGGTGAAGGCGAGCCATAGAACGGTTTGGGGCAACATCATGTGTCGTCTTCGAGATCAGACGACGCTGTAGGGCTGAGAAGCAAACGCAGGATGCGCGAAGGGGGATACATATAACATGGGTTTATCACTGCCAAGTTCATCTATACTTATAAAGCTGAAGGATCCATGGGGCGGGGCGTTAATGCGTTAATCTCATCTCTTGAGGCTTGTTGTTGTGCAACGCGAGCGTTTACTGGACCAGTAAGCGACCGGGCGAAAGCTGACCTGGGTGTTTGGGGGCGGAAAACCCACGCTCGCGGGCTGAGTTGAAGATTCCGCTCCTACGGTAGCCCTAAACAGATTCTCGGTCCGATTAGCAGTTGGACTATTTGGAAACCCGAACGAATAGGAAACTTGAACGTTGGACAAATACCAGCGCAGGTTCTTACTTCCAGTTTCGCAGAGATGCCGCGGCCCAATCACCGATGCACAAAGTACGTAGAACTGGTTAGACCAAAATTTGAGGCTGCACGCTGCAGATGTTGTCCTCCGATGCAGGCTACCTAGGTACACTACATGCAGTGCGCTAGGAGTGGTTACACAGCATTCGGTGATAAGCAATCGATGGTCAGTGTAGAAGTTACTAGATATGGTGTTTTTCGTCTGCACGCTGAATGCGTAGAACACAGCTGAATATCTTGCCTAGTTCCAAACACTTAACATAATACATACATACATATGCCCCGTCACCGCTTCACATGCTGGCTGTTGGATAGAGCCGCTCACTTCTGACCTTTTCCCACCAACGCCATGTTATGCCTTGCGCGTTCGAACCATATATACAGTCGAACGTACCGCCTTCAATCGAAGAATTACAAAGAATAAAATAGTGAAGAACCTTGTAACAGAAATTGAATGACTAGCGACTAACTCTCGGCATGCTATGAGTGGGTACGTTCACCGTTGACTGAATGATGCGTTTGCTGTTGATCACCGGAGCCGTTAGAGCCGTTTGTAGTGGGCGTTGCAAGCTGCATAGGGCTTCCGTAACCGTCTAGTTGAAATGCCATTTTGCTGCCCGTGCTTACTCTCTCTGTGGAGTCAGGAAACGACATGGCGGACATATCGTCCATGGGCGTGAGGCTAGTTTCTTCAACGTCGGTGGTTGCTGGGGGTGGAGGCGGAGGTGGAGGCGCTGATTGCTGGTTTTCAGAAGTCGTCCGGGTTCGCTTTGGTGAGCCAGATTGTGCCTCTCCGTCTCTCTTCCGCTTCAGGTCGGATGTTGAGTCGGATGGAGAGGCCTCATCAGCATCACCGGCTGGCCCTGAAGGAGTGCTAGGAGACTCGCTGGTGAGGTCTGACTTCACACCACTCTGTGCGGCCTTCATCTTCTGTCGCTCTTGCTTCTTCTTGACAGCCTTGTCCATGAAACGCTTGACCTCATCTCTGACCGTCTTCTCGTGGTTGGAACTTATTCTAGCCGTCGGGTCCTTGACACGACCGGACTTGTAGTCGCCTCTCACAAGCTTCTGCGCCACCTCTTTACTCAGTCTTTTGATCTCCTGCTTTTCGAATTTCTTGTAATACTGTTTTGTTACTGCCGTGACGTGCGGTGCAAGCTGTGAGGGTCAGATATGCTTTGCAGGACAATCACTAATACTCACTGTCGCTTCATACACCTTTTCCTGCTTTTCTAATGATAAAGTACGCCACTTTTCACGACCAAAAGCCGGTTCTGTGTCCTCATTGGAGACTGGCTGCGGCGTAGTAGATGCGGAGGGCCCGGTAGGTGTGTTGTTCGATGTTATGCTCGCTATGATGTCTTGTAACAGCTGCGTCTCATTCCTAGCCTTATTCGGAGGAGGCGGTGGGGCATCTGCAGGCTGGGTTGGTCGTTGCCACTGTGTGATACCAGTCTGGTTGTAGAAATACGTCGAACCGTTCTCGGCTGTGGCCTGGTACCAGCCTTGTGGAAGAGCGTTGAATGGCCTTGGTCGCATAATTGGTCGTGGAGTGGCGAAGAAGCCAGCTGGGCCGCGAGGCGCATTTAATACACGAGGACCGGACGGGATGTTTGCTGCAGATGGGCCTTTGGGCGCAATCGTGGAAGGCGATTTTGACCTAGACCGGGACCGTTCACGGGCTCTCTCGCGTCGTTCATAATGATTCTCGGTCCGAGCTGGTGTGCTTGCGTTTGGATCTCTCTTAAGCCGTGGTATCCTGTAGCCGATTTCCAGCTTACTCCATGCAGCCAATAGCTCTTTGGCGGCCTCCTCGACTCGTTCGTCTCCGCAGTCTGTCAGCTTGCTTACCTCCTCTTCAATACCAGAATCTTGAATCTTGTTTCGAGTAATGCGTGGCAGTCTGTGCAGTACATCCAGCACTTGGAGAACAACATTGTAGTCATCCTTCCACCTAGACAAAGTGGTTTTGAGGTTTCTATAGCCGTGGAATTGGACGATACGTGCGCGAACCTTTTCGTTGTCGGTCTGCATACGGCTGAGAAGCTTGACAGCAATCCACTTTTCTTCGCAGTTGCGCAAAGCTGACACGACCTTGTTTACTGCATCCTCTTCCAGCTCGCGGGTCTGCAAATTGCTAACGTATTCTTCATCGTCTTCGCTTGCCTTCTTCTTGCGGGGCTTCTTGGCGACTGCCGTACCCCAACCATCAATATCGTCGATTCCGAGAGCTGCGATGGTTTCATTGCTAAGGTTTGTCGCATTGTCGGACTGTGTCTTTCCGCCGATGAAGCCGCTACAGTTGGGCTCACCACAGTAGCAAGGTTGTGGATCTGCGCCGTATCGATCGACGTTGTAGTTGAAAACAAGCTCCTCGCCTGCTTTGACGCTACGCTCGACGAATATGCCCATGCGCAGTTTGTCCCCAACAACCCACTTGTCGACGAAACAGTTGGGATTACACGAGTGATTGCAGAAACGACCCAGGTTGCCCTTTTTCGTGGCATCTACAAACTCGCCCTTGGTAAGGGACATGAAGTAGAAGTGCTTGATTCCCTCGTCGTCGTATTGACCCATGCGGCGACGGAAGGTGCGCTCGTCGATGACTTCGCCAATGTATTCGAAGACGAAGTCGCCTGGAGCCATGTCCTTGTTGGCGCGAAGACCGAAACCCTTCTTCTCCGTCTTTATAACCGTGACATCGGCATACTGTTTCCGCTGAAAGCGCATGTTCTGGCATTTCCGACCGCAGCCGCAGTCACCTAGGCACTCCATCTTTGTCGCGCGGTTGATGCAGTCGGAGTCTTCGCCACAGGCATGATTTGTCTTGGTCGTGGCGTCGTATTCTTCTTGACAGTCGCATTCGAGCGCAGGGTCGGTGGTGCCGATGGTCTTGTTCGCGTACGTGCATTCTGAGAGGACTACGAAAGTCTCTTTGGCGGCGGCAGTAGAGTCGGGGAGGTCGAGGAATAGCGGAGGCGGTCGTGAGACGACTTTTTGGGACGCGGTGCGCGAGAGCTTGGGTGCCTTGCCGGGCTCCATCTTCAGCGTGATATCACCACCTACGATCTCTTCACGGGCGCTGCCGGGCGACGGAGTATCCACTTCGTGTTTTGTCATGGGCGACTGGGTCCTGGATCGCGTCTTGAGCCGGGGAGGGATGGCCAGAGGCGTGGGCGCGCGATCATCTACCTCGACCTTTACCTGACTGGTGTCCTTGCTCTCACCTGCACCGTCCGAGGTCGCAGCTTCCAACTTCATCTCGCGCAGCTCGGGCTCCAGTCGAGCCGTATTTTGGTCCGACTCGCTGTCCGACATGTTGTGGAGGGTCGTGGGGTTGGTGGAAGGTGCTGAAGAAGAGGGTGGAGGATCGCGAGAATCTCAAAGAGAGGGACGCTAACGCTCAATGTCCAATATCACACATGCAGAACCAGGAGCCTATCTACCTCATAGTCCATGCGACGCGCATACACTCGACACCTCCAGGGCAGCTCCTTGTAGTTCGGAGTGAAAGGCGACAGACAGAGGCAAGAGACTTGGTCGCCTTGGGTGATGACTGAGCAAAGCTTTTTGCTTCCCTGGACACAAAGCCGTGTCGGACGAGACAGGCTTGCTTTGCGCCTACACCGTAATTGGTGCACCGAGCGACAAGGACTCTATGGGTGTATGTATGTGCCTGGCGTTGTCGCCGTCGCCATGTAGGTGCGCGGGATGGAGCCGTAGATGCAACCAAGCCTTCCGCGGAATCGAGCTCGCTTGTTCCAATGACGACAGGGAAGGCGATTTTTTTAATACACAATTTGCACGTGTGTGAGCCTGAACAGGCAGGATCGGTCAGCCGACAGTGTCTTCGAGTGGTGGTGCTGCGCGCGACGCGATGCGCTGACTTTGGGATGATACTTTGGACATGCGAGCGAAAACTAGCGTTAGTCCATTGGCCCAGCCTCGGCCTCCGCAATCCATGAATGCAGGGCCCCTCTGGCCATATCTACCATTGGCGCACCCAAACATGTCAAGTGAATACAAGATAGAGGCAATGATGATGATATTGTTAGAAGAAAAAATTGGATAGAGATGTGTGAGTTCCGGTGTTGGGTTACAGAGCTACTGTTCGTAAAGTGAACTCTTGGCGACTCGTGGACGGTCTAAGAAGTTGTCAGAACGGAAAAGTAGGTTGGTTATTATGGGCGACATGGGACGAGAATCTAATCTGAGTTGCTAAAGAGGGTTCTCACTTACACGAGCAAGTCCATTGAACGTATCTCACATCAAGTTGCTGAGCCGTCAGGACCGTGTACGCACTGGGAAAGCCCAGCGTGTTGCACGGATCTTTACCGGATGGGGAAACTAATATATCCTCATGTGCAACTGCAATAATAAATGCCGTAAAACACCCTGTGCCTGTCACTGCAGCCGCGGCTGATGGTGAACGAGTAGTGGACAATGTATCAGAATACCTTTGTGATCGGCGCATTATCCGCGAGTCACCGAGACGTGCGGTGTTCGCGGGCCGAGCAAAGACCCAGGGGACGAGACATGTTGAACAAGCAGTATGAGCAACACGGATCGAACACGACTCAGGGCAGCGTATGAGTTGACCGCTTACGCAAGCTGGAGCTGTTCAGTCATCGGGAAAGACAGGATGGCTGGTTGTTAGAGTCCGGCTGGCTCGTTCCTTTTTCACAGATCCAGATCGGGCGAGATTAGCGCGAACCCAATTGCCCGAAAAACGAACGGGTTTCTTCGCGATGCGAACTCGAAATGCGATGTACCATGTCCGGCGCCAGATTGATCATGTGTTGTAACCTCTGCAGCAGGGTGTTCAGCGGCTTGAAATGTCCGAGCCCTAGCGCTAGCATCATAGACTAACTCCCCAAGATGGCTGGCGTTCGGAGTGTCAGCTACAGCACTGGTGCATGTGCTTGCTCTTGAGTTCCAACTTTCCGAAAGACTAAATGGTGGCAGATTGAACTAAGGCCGCCCATGGTGTGTTTTGGATCTTGGCCAAGGCTTCCCATTGGCGTACTCGAGCGAGCACAGTCCACAAGTTTACTAGTGCAGAACTCTGACTGAACGGCTACCTACTCTTCACAGCAGAACCCATGACGCCGGCACAACAGCTGACTTGGACGCACCGGCAAGATGTCGCCTATACGGCCCAGAGTGTCACTTGGTGAACGCCAGCGGGTCCAACTGCCTGCTGAGAAAAGATACTTCGACCTAGCGAATGGCGATAAATTTCATTGGGGGCTATGCCGAATCGCGGGCCGCTCCCGATCTTGGACTGGTTTCAACTGGCTCCGCGTAGCCATACGGTGTGAAATGTGAAAAGACCAGCAGGAGAGTGCTACGTGTCGATGCATGTGCGCACTTTGGTCGCCGGCCAGGTATAAGAAAGCCAGTATCAAGCTACGCAGCTGCGACGTTTGTGCCTCTCGATACACACCTCCCCAGCAGCAGTCCTGGAACAGACTACACTCATGGCACCGTTGTAGACAGGGATGACGACGCCGTCTTCCGCTGCCCCATCAGGCGCGACGCGCTTTCACGACGATCAGCGCTGAACCGTTCTTGCTAGGTTGCGCGCAGGACACCAACGCTGGTACGCGCAGCGACATTTCAGCCTCCCCACGATTGCGCTTGCCGTCATGGCGACGAACATGGTACTGTCAAAACCCCGAAACAAAGGCGGCAAGCGTACATGAGAAAAAAGGAAGGCAGGGACTGGTTTGCAAGGGAAGGGCCGTTGGTCTCAGGCTAAACCCTCCACGGCTGGTGAGACACGGCTTGGCGTACTCTCTAGGCGATTGGCTCATCGGTTTGCGCAATCGTTTTCGAACATCCGCTGAGGCTTTCGAGATGGGGTAAAGCGCCGCCAGATCTATGTTACATACGTAGGCTTCGTTATCGATTTGCGACAAGTACTGATTTAGACAGATACCGTGCGGGAAGCCTTGGATGCTGCATTCTTGGTGTGGGGACTAGTCGCTTCCCATTCGTCTTTGAAGAAATCCGCTAATGTATAACATACCGGGTGGCTCTCCCCAGTAATCTCTCACGGGAAGCTGTCTCTCCTAATTATTTTGACCCAGCCTCATGTGGTCCCTTTTGACACAACCTTCTTGCCTGCTGGCATGAATACGACAACCAGAGCCCGCCGCAGGTTTCTTTGATTTTTGGTGCTCATTCTTCTACCGCTCGTTACTCTTTCGTTTCAGCACTCTCGTTTGTTCTGTTGGTAGACGCAGCTATACAACCGCGCGCGAGGGCGCGTTGCTCTTCGCGCCGGTCCACTTACTTTACGGCCTTGTGATCGATGCTCAATTAGTCTGGTTGCATACAGCAAGCTTTTGCCACTACTACTTCTTGGTCTCTGCCCTCGCGTATTTTGAGCCTGTCGAGGATCACGACATGGAGCCCTCGAGCTCGCGCGAGCCACCATGGGCAGAGCATGAAAAAGTACGTACCTCTGGAATACGGTAACACGTACATTCACCACATATGGGAAACTGATGTAACCAATTTAGGTTTATTTGCTTGCTGAAATACTAAAAGCAGCTCCAATACCATCTCATGTTCTCTTCGGAATCATACGCGACGCCAACATCCAGCCACGATGGAACGATATGGCTTTGCCTCCAGGTATGTGCTGTCTACTTGTATGCTCTCATAGCACACGCTCATCACTCAACATTACACGTAACATTTGCAGTAGAGTAAACTAACGCGCTGCAGGCCGGTCTGTTCGTTCTAGTCAGATCGCATTCGACAGCCTCGCAGCGACCTACTCCGCGCCTGGGCAAGAGTATAGACGTCCCCAGCTACCTGCACCGATGCTATATCCAGGACCGGACATTACGAGAAAGCGACCACTTCAGCCAGAAGCTTCCACGCCTGTCGGCCGCTTACTACAACCTCGTCCCCCGCATTCGTTCCCGGGAGAATTCATGCCTGCAGGCCCTGCCTACACATCCACGATAAACCCATCTGGCGAGCCAGCGAACAAAAAGAAACGTGGAAGACCAACAAAAGCGGAGGCACAACAAAGAGCGCAAGAGGCTGCCGCGAGAGGAGAGGTATATCCACCACCTAGGAGGGGCAGGCAATCTATCACAGTACCACCTGGACCCTCACCACCCAGTTCGGACCCTCGGCCACACGATCGAACACCACCACCAACAGCGCCTTCGCAGCAGGCTCCCGCAATGACACCGCAACACCAAATCGGGGTAGAACACGGGTCAGAGTCCTCATCAGGCAAGAGAAGACGGACAAGGCCACAACCATTGGAACTAGAAAAACATCGCGCAACAAGCGAAATGGAGTCTCCGCTCGCATATGGATCAGGAGATCCTAGCCGCACCCAACAATACTCAACATACACACCCATTTCTGCGCCCTTGCCATCCTCCACAGAATCCAGGGACAGAGATGTGCGTATGGAAGGGGTCGAAGAGACTCAACCACGAACCACGACACCTCACTCGTTTAAAGATACGGTCGGTATATGACAGCGTTTCTTTCGTCAACAAAAGCAACATACGGCGGTAATCCTGTTTTGAAAGCGTTCTGTCAACGACTTTACTTACGCACTCACGATGAACTATAGCCATGATACCATGGAGGTACGCTCTGCCGTTTACGCTTGCTACCACATTTGATGAGCACCAGTCATGCGCGCGCATCACTTATTATGTTCATGTTGTTATTGCTGTTCTGGGGCTGTTTGTGCCCCCAGACACACTATCTTTTTCCGTCAAGCTCAATTTCCTTGTCACAACCTGTTCATTCATTTCTTCATTGACTGCATGTCGACACTTTACGAAAGTCGAGATATGATGAGCCCTTACCTAATGTCTTACTATCGCTATCTTCACGACTAAAGAGTTTCATATCTCTTTCGGCAGTAAGGCGCTTATGCCAGCCATCTTGCTTTTTTCGCAACGTGTACGATAGATGGATTTCCGATCAGTTCCGCATCACGGCCTCTGTACAAAAAAGCACCTATTAGCAACAGCATCAATAGTAGACTTGGCCATGGCCAATCAGTACGCAGTCTTTCAACGCTTTGAGCGAGTATCTCTCGTACCACGTCGCACCTCTCTCCTGCATGTCAATGTACGTATCCTGGTGTCCATTCATCTAGCGAGTACTAGCATTTTACGACGTCAAGGTCCTGCAGGCTGACCAAGAAGGTAGCATAGAAGTGGTTGGGAGGGCCGAACCGGGCAGCGTAGGGCAACGCAAACCGCGGCGCGCGACACAAGCAACGGGTCCTGTTTCACCTATGAATACCCTACCAGCTCTCGGTACTACTATCGTCCGTTCTCGTATTTCATACACAAAGTCTGCGACGCAGGGGGGTACACTTCGCTACTCCGCGCAAGAATGTTCGGCAATCTGCATGTAAGCGCCCTCCAAAACATCGTCCGCACTTGACAATCAATCGCATCCATCAAAAATCCGCAAATCTGGCCGGAAAGGAGGTTGGCAAAACTTCGGCATGAGTATTGGTTGAGAGACTTATGAGGAAATGACTCGAGTTGCAGCATTTGCGGCTACGCACTTGCGTTCTCTGCAGACATGCTACTGCTGCAGTACGAAAGGGGAGTCGACATGACGCCAACGCATGCACGCATCGACCAAGTCCCAACACCGAAATCCAAAGTAGACATTGCCTGCCCAACCAACTTAGCCTGTGGTAAACATTGCGGCTAAACGGTATGTAATTCCTAACAGTGAATTTCCACGATGATGGTGTTGCAAAACACGTCGTTCATACCCATGACGCTCGGATCAGGAGATGTGATGACGGAACCTAATGACAAGAAATCGCCGTATCAGATCTTACCAGGCTAACCCCACATCGCGCCTACCTGTACAAACCACAGCGGCGTTTATTCACCGGCCTAGCAAGAATGAAAACGAAAACGTTTACCGCCGTTCTAGACTTTGGAAACTTTACTTTGTCAAAACGAAACGGTGCAAACGACCTAAAACGGCCTGGCTGTTATACAGACGTTTTCTGACATGGCGCGCGAAACTAAATACAGGTAGCTAGGCCAGCGCCAGCGTTTTGCTATTCGATATTGCCAATACATGTTATATTCTGAGCCGTCTTTGGCGTGTTAGAGGAGGACGGTAGGTGAGTATGATTTAACGCATGGACCAAGCGTTCATGGTCTCATTCTCTCCGGAGATCCGAGAGTCGTGAGTGGTCGATAGTGGGCTAAGTGACAACATGTTCGTTAGCTTGGGGCGGACTGAATGAGGTTGGAGAGGCTGGTCTGTCGCGCGTGCGATATCCGTTCCAAGGCGTGGGTCATGTCACTGTCAATGACATGCAAATTGAGCGCAAACCATCTAGTTCACCTTGAACAAACTTCATTGATCCTCATGTCGAAGCGCCCCCGTCGTCGCTTCTCGCTTATCACTTGAAACATACACCATGGTACCCTGCTATCATAGACGCGCTCGTATATTACATCTGATCGTCATAATGTAAATCTTGTTATACCCTCCATCCCGGCCCACCTTTCCACCTTCTCCTTCCGGATGCTATAACCGATTGTTGCAAGGCTAAGCGGAGGAGAGATATCTCAATCTGACAACGCCCGTCGCGTGCTCCTTCTTTCTAGACTACCGCATGTCATCCGCTTAGTCTTTGCACCTCGGTTGCGGCATCCGAAATGCAGAACAGACAAGGTGCAGATTGTTTAGATGAACGATGCTTCGTACCTGCATATTGATGATGGATTCCTGCATTGGAATCATCTGCTCCATTACTCTGTTGGGCAAGATGGGTGTATTGGGAGTATGCGCATGCATGGGGAGATGTGGCGTTCAGCGGGTTTGATGCATATACCCAAGATGGGAACTAGGGGTCTGGCAGATGTGGGGGAGAAGGGAAGAAAAGAAGGCGAGGCTATAGCCGGCATTGTCATTGACAAAGGCAAAGTTTTGTTTGCTGCGGATTAATGCCATCTAGAAGCGGAGTATGGGCATCCTTAGCTGAGATTGTTGCCCGGCTGCGCTAATGTGATTATGGCGGTGGTAATTTGCTTTCGTGTCCAGATTGGGACACTTTAGGCGAGGAAGAGATGAGATAATGGAGGTAAATATAGTAGAAACTGTATAGGATATCTAGGGGGAATTGTTTGCAATGGCTTACGTGCTTGATTGTCGCCTCGATCGTGAGGCCAGTAGCTAGGTAGTCGCTTATGACGAATATTCCACGGCTGAAGTTGGGCATGCAGCATGGCTTATATGCTTGGATGACGAGTGGATTTTCCAGACACATGTCTTCTTTCTCCACGACTCGATATTACCACAAAGTAACAGTGGTACAGTATTTTTGCCACGCTACATCTGGATGATGACAAAGATGTTCCGAGGCGAAGGCGGCGGATTAGCTCCTATGCAAACGACAAGAAGAACTGGCAATCCCAAACAATGGTATCAGTGTGATATATCGGCTATCAAATATTGCGTCACTCGCGTTCCATGCAACCCAACAAAACAAGCTCAAGTACAAAGTCAAACGCCTGAGAAGAAAACAACCTTCAGAATGCTAGTGGTATCAAGAAGAGGTATTGGAGAAAGTAGTAATAGTCCGCCCGAACAGAACAGAAAACACACGTCAATGCCGAGGCTACTGCCATTTTTTCTCTACCAACGCCAAACGTAGTCAGTCAAAACAGAAGCAAAGGAGATGGATACCTCGCTACGGCGCCACACAGTCTTCGGCAGCGAGAAGCTATCTCGCCGCGTTAGAATCGGCTTTGCACTCATCGCAGGTCCAGTCTCGTGTTTTCGGGGTAAGTATTGGCGTTGATGTTTTGCTGTGTTGTTGTATGCATGCAAGATGGAAGATTCGACGTATACAGTCCTGTAACAATATTAGTTCACGATTTCACATGTGTTGCAGGTTTGCTGAGCTTACGATGTTGTTACATGCAACGAGGCCAGTTTTGCCTGGTTTTACCGATGCATCTTTGTCGCAGTAACATAGATCGTATGGCGGCTCAGCGTCCTCGTCTTGAGGTGTTTTTGCTGACTCCAATGGTATATTTGGCGATGTTTCATCGCTCATATCAACATCGCCATCATGATCTCCATTGGCAGGAGTAAGGTAGCCAGCTTCAGTTGTTACGGCTTTACCTTTGCCCTTATCTTTCCTTAGCTGATGACTCTTGTTCCCTTCAGGGGTCGCGTCAACACAAGAGGCGACCCAATCAAGGATTGGTTCGTTTTCGTGGTCTGGGTCGGAGGCAGAATTCGAGGCCATAGCATTGCGTTCGATATTCTGATCCTGCGTCGGCACAAGGCCCTGATCCGCCCCATTGTCAGTAGGGGCAACAGGGGTCTTTCGATATTGGATATCGAGATATGCTAGACGCTGAGAAAGCTCGTTGGCGTTCACGATATTCTCCAATGCTTCGTGCACCTCTTTCGATATAATGTCCTCCTCTAACAGCTCGTCCATCTTCTTCTTGAACTCGCAATAGACATCGTTGTCGTCCAGCAATTTTTGGCGGCATTGTCGCGCAAATCGAATAATGGACTCTTCCACGTGCATCTCTGATTGCAGATTCTCTTCGTGCATGAAGTCATCATAGATCTTCAAGAAACGCTTAGAAGCCTCTGATAATTTTGTTTTGTCGATCTCCACGTGTTTCCGGAAATACATCCACCCTTCGTCCAGTTCATCGTCGCTTTCACTGATGACCTCGCCGGGTTGTAGAGGTCTCTTGCTGACCGAACGGAAGAAGGTGATACCATTTGGCGCCTTTGGCACGACGAATCTCTTCTTCTCCCTTTGCGGTCTTGACTGCACTTGATCTGGAGGTTTCCGTGGTCTCGGTCCTGGCGCAACTTTCAAGCCATTCGTTGCTGGTTTCGCTTTTGCGTGTTTGGTAGGCTTTTCTATCCTGGCAGTTCTTTCGAACTCGTCGTCGCCTGCCAAGAATTTTCGTCTGTTGAAGGGCTGAGCTGGTGCGAGTACACGCACGTCGGCAGGCTCATCTGCAGTATCACTTGCACGTTGACCCGCTCTATAGTTGGCTACTTCGCTATCGAAGCGCCAGTGCTCAATCCCATGTTCGTCGACTTGTTCCAGGGTGACATGGTAGTCAAAGTACTCGTGCCAGCTTATGAGATGCATTTTGAGGTCTTCGATATCTGCTATCTTCTTTTTCGAACAATGCGGGCACATAAGTTCAGATCGTTCGAGAGTGTCGTTGCCATAGACAAAAGTGAGCCTATATCGGGGTTCCTGATCGAGAGGTGGTGTCGGATATGAACTGGAAGATTCTATCGTATTTCGAAGATGCCGATTGTGGCTTATCAAGACAGAGTCTCGTTTGAGCGGATTCCAATGCATGCTGACTTCTAGCCCCATGCCGAGCTGGTTTCCAGATGCTTTCAATGGTAAGATGACCCTCCCTTCTGGCACGTCGAAAATATTCCCATAGGAAGTAGACAGGCGGGCTGATGAATCCGAGATTTTGAGGCCCATAAACTCGCACAAGTCCTTGAGATTGTTGTCATTGTCGAAATTCAGACTGAGCATTATTCTGTGTATGTCATTTTCATCGATATCACCGGGATCGGTGTGCCAGTCTTCGCGATAAATGATGATAGGCTCCATCTCAATTGACGCCTCCCGATCCGACCGCCTATCAGTGGCTCGCAGGATTGCCTCCTGTTCGGGCGGATTGTTACATGGCGGATCAGGAGATGATGAAACAACCGACGTCTTGATCGACGCGGTCAATCGCAACAAAGTCCGCGCCTTCTTTGCCAGGTCGTTTCCACGACCACCACGAGGAGCTTGCCTACCATTCT